>PVJA010018540.1:0-39795 GCA_004027025.1 Myocastor coypus | reverse complement strand
GCTTTCTGTGAAAGCCTGAGAGAATGTTTTTCTCTGGGTGACTCTCCTTAGACGCACTGCAGTTCATTCATCCCTTTCCTCTGAGGTCCCATAATCTCCTTGACCAGGAAATTTGGGACACCTCTGAGTTATAGGATATTACAGCACAGGTTCTCTTATATCCTGGGTCTTTATTGACCTTGAAGGGCTAGGTCCAAATTGGCATTGAACCCAAGGAAAGGTACAGAAAAATTCTCACTCAACTAAGAGAAAATAAAAGCCAGTATTTTCTCTTAGTTGAGTGAGAATTTTTCTGTACCTTTTCTTGGGTTCGATGCCACCTCCTAGCGCTAGGTGGAGTGCTAAGCACTCATTGGCCTAAGGCTCTCCTGGGGAACTCTAGTTCTCAGGCAGCACATGTGGCGCAGAGCAGTGCAGGGGTGGGGAGCGCCCTCTGCAGCTGGACGTGTGCAGAGCCCGCAAGAGCAAACTCCTCGGATCCTACTTAGCGTGTTCATAAGGGGACCGTGGATGCTGGTCCCCGTGTTGTCATCTGCTTCTTTCAGGTCAGAGGTTGTGATCCAGGTAACCATGCTGAAGCCCAGAGGAGGAGCACACAGCCTATGAGTGGACTGAAATTGCAGGTGTGAGGGCCTGGAGAGATCGCTCAGCAGCATAAACACTGCCTAAAGAGCACAGGGCCCTGAGTTTGATCCCCAGTACTGCCCAAAAACAAACAAAAACAAATTGCAGGCTTAAGACTGCGTGGCAGGATCTTTACTGAGGACCCCTGGGAAGTGGCAGGAAGGGATCCACTAGGCAGAGCCACTCTGTCTGTCTTCCACGTGGCCTGCAACGCCCTGTTGGGGTCCTCCTCTGGGTCTTGAGAGGAGGAGGTGCCGTTCACAGGTGAGCTGCTCGGCCCAGAGCCCAGTGCGCAGGTTCAAGGGCCTTTAAGAACCATGGGGAAAAATGCGATTCTTGGGAGGGAGACGGGCTTGAGGAGCTGGGGATTGTGTTAACAGCACAGTTTTAAAATCCTGACTCTCTCTTCTTCTTTGTGTCTATTTAAGACTGTCTGCCTCACCAGGATCAGTACAGCTTCTGCGTTAGATTGGGAAGCTCCAGATGGAAATATTTCCCCTGGACAGTAGGAATTGACCCTTGCCAGCCCAAACCTGACTGCTTCAATGTCTTCTGTTCTGGTTATTGTAGTATGTGTGCTGCTGGAGCGAACACGTGTTCTGGTTATTCTTAGTTGTTGAGTTGTGCAGAAAATTTATCTAAGGAATAGGTTTCAGAAAGTGTCTGTATGTGTTCATTTAGTAACCATTATCTATTTGGTATGGGGTCTCAGCACCTGGCTCGGACTCGTAATGATCCTCTTGTCTCAGCCTCCCCAGCGCTGGGATTGCAGGGAAGTGCACCCAGGTCAGGTTTCAGTGGCTGGCTCAGTCTGGGGCCTGCACAGCGTGGTGTGGGGCATTGAAGGCAGATCCTTGCACTTCCCAAGCGGGCACTTAGGCTGCGGAACCATGTCCCCAGGACATTTTTTAGTTCTTTTGTCCCTGTTGTGCACTCCTGACTTATAGACCTACAGACTTGCAGGTGGTCAATCCATCATCAAGTGGAAAGTTTAAAAAGTCTGCATCATACATAGAAAGTTTTCCTCCCATGGGGCCCGGCGGGATGGCTCAGTGGTCTAAAGCGCCTGCTTGGGAAAGCTTGGGCGGCTGGAGGGACTGCAGTTCGATCCCCGGCACCACAGGCTGCACCAGCCCTGCCCTCAGGGCATGCTGAACTGGCCATGAAAATAGATAAATAAACAAAGAAAAGTTCTAAAACAAGAAAAAAAGAGAAAGTTTTCCTCCCATGTATCTTTTTAATAAAACTTTTGGAGGACATGTTCTAATGCAGTGAGGAAGCAATAGAGAAAAAAAATAGGTGTAGGATCCCATTGACGAGGAACCCACAGGATAGAGGAGTAATTGCTCTTTCCACGGAAGATTGTGTTGTATGATAAACAAATTGAAAAAAAAATACATAAAATGTGCCATTATAAGGAAAAGCAAAAAAAAGCACTTATAAGGAAACATAAGCATAGTGCTAATGAATCCTTTGTCAATATTTATAACTTCTTAATAATATAACAATGAATGTTATTTTAAAAAAGAAGCAAAATGATCACTTTATGATAATTATGGTAAGAAGACTGAGATGTGCTATATTAGTTTCAGGTTACAGAAGGAAAGAAAGGAAGAGATTAAAAGATTTTATTCAACTCACAGTTTTTGGAGAAATCCAGCAGAGAAGGAGGAAAGATCTCCTCCACATGGAATTTTATCTGCTTCAGTGCCTGCACAGCACATAGAACTCTGATAAGCTGTGTCTTCTGGTTCCCAGCTGGAGAGGGGTTGGCACTGGTCCAACCTTTTCAGAACTTAGGAGGAATCTGGGTAGCCACCGAACTCTAGTGAGCTATGACCTGTGGGTCCAGTGCATGCAGGTGTGCAGGTCTCCTGGGGCCAGGTCCAGTCATTTAAGAACTTAGCAGGACCCTGGGCAGCTTGTGGGATACTAGCAAGCTGCAACCCATGGTCCCAGCACTTGGAGCTATGGAGCTTGTGCTGGCAATAGTCCAATCTTTTAAGAACATAAGAGGACTCTGGGTAGCCTGTGGGATCCTGGTGAATCTTTCTCATCCACACCACTTGCACTGAAGCTCTGTTGAGCACCAGCCAGTCCCTCCACTAGTAGCAAGAGCCTTGGTGATCCCTACTGTAGCGGGAACCATGCCTCACCCCTCTCCTACCATTGATAAGTCTGGGTGATAATTGGGAGCTTTTTTTCCTTTTATTATTTTTAATAAGAAATAACAATATGATAATTTCAAAACACATTAGTAATACATCTGCAATAATTCACACATTGCATATTGTTGTCTTCATAATAATCATACAGAGCACAAGGTGTAGACGTGAAGAATTTTCTGGTTGATACTGGCAAGGAAAGAGAAAAGAAAAAAAAAGGAAGGAAAAGAAAAAGAGAAAAAAAGAAAAAAAATTCTTCTCTTTGAGCTGAGAGGAAGAAGCTGTATACATAGTCCAATATTCCTTATTTGCATTGAGTTACCGGTGAAACTGGAAATGTTGGAGGCTGTTGATTGAAGCCTCTTACAGGTCATCATACTAATCTAGCTCTGTGTTTTATGCTGCATAATTAAGCTTTTCTGCTGGGTGATCAAGGGCAAGTTAAAGCAGGATCTGTATGATAAAACATTCATCTTTTATACCTTCCAAGGTCAAATTCCCTCAGGATTAACTTTGGAACCACGTACAGTACTTTGTAGAACTGTTGTCAGTGTCAGCCCTCGGGGTGAGTCACAGCCATTGCTTGACCTGTCATTGGGAGCTTTAAGAATGCCAAAATGCAGGAGTAAAGGATAATCTCAACTCTCGAGCCCAAACAGAGTAAATCCAGAAGACAAGATCATACGAAAACTTGGAAATCACACACTTGAAATTTCTGAAATAATAGAAAATGAAGTAAAGAAACAAGTCTTTCAGGCTATAGAAGAAATCAGATAATAAATAAACTCTCAGGTCAAAAAAAAGGACAACAATTGTGAAAGAATTACTGAGCACAGCTAAAGAAGACATAGATGAATAAAATAGAGGAGAATAGAAAAATGATGGAAGGGCCCAGCGGGATGGCTCAGTGGTCTAAAGCGCCTGCTTGGGAAAGCTTGGGTGGCTTCAGGGAACCGCGGTTTGATCCCCGGCACCACACGCTGCGCCAGCCCTGCCCTCGGGGCGGGATGGGCCAGCCATAAAAATGAGTGAATAAACAAAGGTTCTGAAACAAGAAAAAAAAAAATTCTTAAAAAAAAGAAAAATGGTGGAAACACTGAGTGAACAATACAAGAAGGGATACAGTGCATGAAACAGATTCAAACAGATATCCAAAAAATTTCAGAATTTCATTGAAAGCTAGAATGAAACTGAAGGTAGACTTCCAGACATCAAAAATAGCAGTGCAGTTCATGAACATGAAGAGCAAGAGCTCTTAAAACTAACAAGGAACCAGGAAATAAAAATTCAGCAGCTGTGACGTAAAGAAAAATAATATAAGAATAATAGGTGTCAATAAAACAGCAGGAGATAACACAAATAACATAAAAACTTATTTGCAGAAGCACTAGAAGAAAAATTTCTAAACATGAGAAAAGAATCTGACATATAGTTAAGCAAGACATATAAGACGTATGGAGCTCCAAATAGTCATAATGAAAATAAATCTACACATAGACACACAATAATCAAGATCTTCAGCAAAAGAATAGAATATTAAAAGCTGTTTGAGAAAAGAAACAGGTCACCTACAATGGAAAGCCCATCAGAATGACAAATTTCTCAACACAAACCATTAATTCAAGAAGTGTTTGTTGTGAAATATTTTAGGTCCTGAAAGAAAATAACTTCCATCCCAAATTGGTATATACTGCAAAACTATCTATTAAATTGAATGGTGAGATAAGATCCTTCCATGACAAATAATAAAGAAGAAATTCATGACCATCAAAGCAGCCCTAGAAAGGGTACTGACAGATATTCGACAACGAGACAAAAACAACCACAGCTTCAAGAACAGTAGAAAGGAACTACCAAACGGCACGCAACTAAAAAGAGAAAAAGCCTGGGACCTATAGCAGGAAAACAACGTGACAAAGACAGACAGTATACATCAGTTATAATGATCACTTTAAATTCCCTCAATTCACCAATCAAAAGGAAAAGACTAGCAGAGTTGATTAAGAAACAAAATTCAAGAATATGTTCCTCATAAGAAACACATTTAACTCCAAAGAAAATATACAGACTGAAAGTCAAAGGATGGGAAACTTCTCTATGCTACTGGAACTCAGAGAAAAGTAAAGATAGCTATTCTGGTTGCCTATGATATCAATTTAAAAGTCATTCAAAAAGAGAAAGAAGATCACTACATGCTTGTTAAGGAAAAACTTCAAGAAGGGGTGACAACAATAATAAATGTATATATGCACCCAATGTACCAAAGTGCAAGGAAACCTCTACAAGAGGAATTTTAACAGACATGAAAAATGAAATGAGAAATAATACCGTTGCAATGTGGGGCTGTAACAAGCCCCTGTCCCAGAGAAGTAGACCAAGCAGACAGAAAGTCGGCACTGAGATAATGGGACTAAAACTTTTGAAGAAGGGGACTTAGTAGACCGTTACAGGATGTCTCACCAGCAACAACAGAATGTGCAAATTGTGTGGCATAAATTCACACAGTTCTGACTGGCTAAAGGAAAAACTAACAGAGTGGAGCAACTTATTCCTTAGCTGACAGGCATTTCAGTTGTTTCCAAGATGTAGCTATGGCAAATTGTGCTGCTGTAAACGTGGTGCATGTATATTGTTGTGGTATGATATTTTCAGTTCTTCTGACAAGATACCCAGCAGGAGAATAACTGGATTGACTGGGACTTCTCATCCGAGTTTTTTGAGGAATCTTCACGCTAACTTCCACAGCATATGTAGCGGTCTGCACTCCAACCAACAGCTGAGAAGTGTTTCTTGTTTCTCCACAACCCCTCCAGCGTTTGTTATGTTGCTTTGTTGATGGTAACCATTCTTTCTGGACTGGAATGTTAATATTGTTTAAATTTGCATTTATTGAATGACAATGATTTTGAACTTATTTTATTTCTGAACACTTTTTCTTATATTTTTTGCCATTAATATTTATTTGAGAAGTGTAATTTGAGGCATGATTCATTTTCAATTTTCTATGTGTTCTAGGTATAACTCCCTTGTCTGAGCGACAACTGAATACAGTGTTTTCCTACTCTGAGTTTTCTTTTCACTCTGCTGGTGATTTTGTTTCTTGTGCAAAAGCTTCTTAATAAGGTGAGGTACCAGTTGTTGATTCCTTGTACTATTTCCTTTGCAGTCTGTTTTGTTCATGAAGTTTCTGTCTACGCCTATATCTTTGAGATTTCTATTTTCTCTTCCAATGAGTTTAGTGTTTCTGTTTTAATATTTAGATTTATCATCAATTTTCACTTTAGCACATGTTAATAGAAGTTCTAGTCGTTGGAATGTGCAGAGCCAGTCTCCCCACCATCGTGTGTGAAAGGGGCTGTGTTTCTTCCGGTGAGCATGTTTGTCCCTTTTGTCAAAGGTGAGGTGCCTGAGTGGATTTAGGCTTTTGCCCGCATCTTCAGTTCTCCTCCACTGATTAGCAGGCCTGGTTGTTGGTTTTCTCCTCGGCACTTTCCTGCTTCTAAATACAAACATCACATCTCATTTCTTGTTTTAATGCAACAACAAGCTGTACTTGTATCAGTTGATTTGGTGCCCTGCCTCTGTAACTGCTTCTTCACCTGTTTCTCGGAGCACTGTCTCGCCTCATCAAAGCTCGTCACTTGCCCTTTTAATTCTCATTTGGCCCCAACTGCTTCAAGATGAGCCTGAAACCTTTCCCTCATTTCAGCTAACTTTTTAGTCCACCTGAATGAACTAAGCCTGTGTCTTTGGAGTATATTTACACTCTGGAGACTACTAAATGCCTTCTTGGAGTTTACAACTCTCATCTAGACACCACTTGACTGGATGTGTGACTATATATTTAATAGGGTTTTAATAATTACCTTGGAAAGAACTCAATTCTTAAAAAGCAATTTCTCTTATCTAGTACTGCAGAAATTTCAAAAATTTCAAAAAATAGAACTCCAGTGTCCATTTACTTAAATAAGAAATAAATGATTTCCATGTTTCTACATTTATTTTATATATATCAGTGAGCAAATTCCTCTTTGGCTTTCACCCCCTTCCAGTTTATTTATCTCCCTTCATCCATATCTGTTTGCTGTTTTTCTCTACCCCCCACCCCAGGCTTAGGGATTCTTTAAAAAAATGCATTCTGTCATGTTCAACTCTATGAAGAATTCTATGACAGTTCTTCCCACCACATTCAGAATGGTGGGAAGAACTCCATGTGCTATTATCTCATGTGGAACTGGGGAACTGGTGGATTCCAGGTGAGGGTGCACAGCAGGTTGTGGTCAGACCCTCCAGGAAGGATGTAGTAGTTTTGCCAGAATGCTTCACATTACAGCCTATTTCCCCTGAGCCTCTGTGCAGCTTGACGCTCATTCATAGTTGGCTCCATTCAACTCATGCCCTGCTAATGTGGCTGAATATTTGTTAGCAGCTCTGTACTCAGTCCAGAAGAGTCCAAAGTGGTCAGAGAGTGAACAGTTTATTTCTATTAATTCCTAACAAGAAGATTGTGTGATTCTCCTATTTTGTCTTTTATTTTGTTCATATTCAAATGACTGCAGAATATTTAACACCCAAAATTTAGTAACTGTTTATGACTTTTTTTGGTGGTTGTTTTGTTCAAAAGAGAACGAACTTTGAGGGAGACCTGTTTCTTTGGGAGAGGGTTGCTGTGAATTCTGCTAGTTGGGTTTTTCCTTTAGAAACGGGAAGCAAGAGCTGACAGCTGACCAAATGGTCTCAGGTGGATCAGAGATCCCAGAGAGTCTCTTGGGAAGACCTATCCTCCTGTTGACTCTTAGCTGCTGCCTGTTCCTACTTTCTGAGCTGAAGAGTACCGTGCAAATACCCTCCTAAGTGCACCCATGACATCCTTGTTTCTCAGGCTGTAGATGAGTGGGTTGGGCATGGGAGTGACAATTGTGTAGAAGGCAGACACCACCTTGTCCTGCTCGGGAGTGTGGAATGACTGAGGAAGCACATACGTGTAGAAAGCAGCCCCATAGAAAATGCTGACAACAGTCAGGTGGGAGGAACACGTGGTGAAGGCCTTCTTGCGGCCTTCCGCAGAGCGCATGCGGTGGACGGTTAGCAAGATGAGCGAGTAGGAGGTAGAGATGCTGGAGATGGGAATCAGCAGCATGAGCACACAGCAGATGTACATCAGGGTCTCATACAGGGCCGTGTCTGCGCAGGCCAGCTTGAGCACTGCAGGGATCTCACAGAAGAAGTGGTTGATACTGCGGGAGCCACAGTAGGGGACATTCATGGTGATGGGGGTGAGCAGAAAGCCATCAAGAGAGCCGCCGAACCAGGCACCAGAGGCCAGCAGAAGGCACACCTTGCGGTTCATCAGAGCCGGATACCTGAGAGGGTTGCAGACGGCCACATAGCGGTCGTAGGCCATGAGCCCCAGCAGGAAAAACTCTGACCCAATCATGGTCAAGTAGAGGAAGATTTGGATGCCGCAGGCCACGAAGGAAATGGTCTTCTCTGTGGACACCATGTCCACCAGGAGCTTTGGGACAGTGGTACAAATGAAGAGGGTGTCCATGATGGAGAGCTGGCTGAGCAGGAAGTACACGGGGGTGTGGAGCTGGGGGTCTACCTGGATCAGGAATATCATGACCAAGTTTGCTGTTATAGCCACCACAAATATAGCGAAGATAACTGTAAATACAACCCCTATGGCTTCAGGGTTCACCAAAAGCCCCAGAAGTATGAAGTCAGAGGAAGTTGTGTTTTTCGCCGACATGGCCTGTAGAAACTGCAGGGTGCGGGGGTTCAGGAGGAAAAGTGAGACCCAGAACAATCAGTGGAGCAAAGATCCTGGGGTGAAGGTGAGAACGGACTGCATACTGGCTGCAACGAGATTTTCCAGGGTAGAATACTAGAGAAAGGAATTACGTCATTCCCAGAATGCCAGGCCCTGACCGGTAGTGGTCGAGGACTTTTCTATGATGCACAACCAAGAGAGACAAAGAGGAGACAGAGAAGCCTGGCAGTTGCTCTGATTAGCTAATAGGGTGAGATCATCTGTCACAAGGGTAGATTAATGATTACCAGTTTATATAGCTTGGTAAAGTGGTACAGCCAGGCATTCTGCATGTTCGGTTGTGCTCTTGTGGTTACAGGGCTCCAGGAAGTAATGACAAAGCCATGAAGTGTTTACAGAACTACGTAGTTTGAAAGGAACAAAGTTTTCAAAAGCACAATCTTTCCTTATAGTTTTTCCCTTCCATGTTCATACACCATTTCTCAGGTCTAAATGAATTCTGATTGGAACAAAGGGAGGTTGCCTCTCTAATTAAATGACTGAGCATGAGTGAAATGAGTAACTCAGGCACTGAAGGGCGGGGCTCCTCATGGGTGCTGGACCTTCCCTGCTTTTCCATTTTCATTTATTGGTGCTGATACCTATCAGCACCACCTGACAGTTTGTCTCACACCTCTATTCTCTAGATGTTCTGCAGAGAGCTGCTAGAGTTAGGCGGTTAGAAAGCAGCTCTGATTATGCACGGATGATTCCTCTATTGCTCCTCATTATTACTATGGATTGGGGCATTAGGCGCACGAGGTAAGAGATGCATAGGAGGAAGGGTCCCACCACTACAGACGTTACCTTGGGTCTGTGTCACCTAGGGACCAAGAGCAAAGAGCTTAGCGCATCACATGGCTGCACCACAGACCACACGTTTCCCTACACTGAAGCCGGGACGGAGCTCAGCACCGTGAAGCTGGTATACAGCAGCGAGAGAGAAACTTGCTGCATGTGGAAAGGGGCTTTCTTCTCTTGCTTTTACAAAGTGGCTTAAAGATTTTTAAAAAGTAAAGGAAGAACAAACATACCTGTAGAAACATGCTCTCCTGCAACAAAGGCCGCCGCTTGTGACTTGAAATCAATTGTCTGCATGTGTCAGAGTCAGAGTCCAGTCCCCAAGAAGCCCAGGCACAGGCTATGACTTCTGTTTCTCCATTTCTGGCCTCAGGCCTTAGCTTCACCATCTAGGGCTGCCTGAGCCTGGAAGCAGAAACACAGGAAGCACTCTTGACTTCCAGACAAACATTGGTGTGATGCTCTCTCTAAAACACACCATTTATATGAGACTGGAGTCCAGCAGGTTGTCCTTTATCGTGCCTGTCATGCGAAGCTTCACAAAATTCAAGAATCGCAATGATAATAAGTTGAAGGGTCAGGAAAGCCTAGCCAACAGAGAGATTCTAGCACTAGAGTTAATCGGACTTGCGCTACACTTTGCTGGTCGACTGGTTCTGGTTTCTGTGGGGGCAGCACCCGCAGGGCCTCTCTCACTGTCCCCCAATACCTGTGTCCACAGTTACTGGCCTTGCAGGGAGTCCCTGCCACTCATCCACTCGTGTGAGTTCTCTTCTCCCTCCCCAGGACAAGTGGAACTAAATATTATCTAATAGACATTTTTGTTAATGTTTGTGAATGCAAATGGTATTCTAGCTTAGGCTTAAAAGTCTTAATAAAGCTAATCTGTACTAAGGCTGAGAAAATATATCACATGGTCATTTTAAGAGAATTAAAACAATTTATCAAAAGGAATAGGAAGCATGCACACTTCTCAGCACCTGTGTGGCCAGCAGCGTGGTCTAATCTGGCATCGTCTCCAGTGTGTCTCCCGGGAGCTGATGCCGAGTCTCCGCTTCCATCCCTGTTTCCTCTCAGCGTGGAAGTCACACTGTTGTGAGCACTGCTCTTCCCCAGGGGGCTCTCCACTTCAGGGTGCCTTAACCCTTCCGGTCCGCTTCAGTGCCCTTCGTGCCCTCTGAGTGCCCTCAGGCCTCAGGCCCCACTGCTGTCCTAGTTGGGTCCCCCCATCTGTGCAAGGACGTGGCCTCCTCTTCTTCAGGGCTTTGTGCAAAGCTGCCTGCTGCCAGGTGCCTCCCCTCACGCTCCTCGCTGACCCGTGCTTCTGTCCCTGTCTCAGTGCCACCTGGCACCCTGGGTGGGTGCCTTGCTTAGCACTTGTCTCTCAGGTTTCCCTGTGGGCAAAATCGCTGCCCGTTTTATGAATTGGGTGTTCTCCTTACCTAAAAGAGTGACTGGGACATTCAGTATTTTCTCAGTGTATAGATGAAATCCTAAACCACACAGTCAATACAAAGGGATTGTGGATATTTCATTTTTCTCAGCATGATACCTTGCTAGTAGTTCTACCTAAAAGTAATTCTGCATATTTATCTGAAATGCGCTGAAGGGAAGTATACAGTGCCGATGTCTCCTTTATGATCTCAATCCAAAATAAACATGTCCTACAAAAAAGTACTACCAACATTTCCTAGAAGCTTAGTAAGAAACAAAAATTAATCACAAGTTAAGACAAGTAGTCTTAATAAAATTTACTTCCAAATCAGTGACATTAATGCATACAAATTTGAGACAGTTCCTTCCCATAGCTTAAAATCAAGATGCTTTGTTGTGGAGTAACGAGATTGGCAGCAAAGGTCCTAAGAAAGCAGGGCTTGGAAACTGAGGCGTGCCCCATGGGAGGCCAGGGGCTTGCCAGGCGCAAGGCCTGGACTTCGGTCCTCGGAGCCTGAATGGATAAATGAAGGCTGGGGAAGTGGGGCTCCCCACTTCTGTGACCTCAGAACTTGCCCTTGCCATGGCAGCTCCTCGCACAATCCAGTCCTAGTTATTACGGTAAAAAATAACTGTGGTCCCGTGGAGCTGCACATCCGGAGATTACACTGTGGATGCGAATGATACGGATTGAAGCCATGTTATGTAACACAGATTAAACGAGCAGAAAATGTTGTATGTTAGCAAAAAATTTTGGCCTCCTAGTACCAAAAAATGGCTTAAAATATTCTAGGATCTATTACTAATTTGGAACTTTGTTAACTTAATAAAGCTGTTTCAGATTTAGCTAGTGGGCTTGCATAAAATCAATTGTGGGCAGTGCACCTGCATCCTGTTGTCCAGAAATGAATCTACCGTCCTCCTTCCATAGATGGCAGAAAGGCCTTGCTCATGTGATCACCTCAAGGATTCTGAAATGAGGACATCGCTCTTGATTAACCCACTGGCCTCTACGTGATCACAGAGAGTGTAACGAAGGAGGCAGGCAGAGGAGTGTGAGAAGATGTTACCCTGGGAGCCCAGGTCACAGGGACTCGGCCCACACTGAGTGGCCTCTTAAAAATGGAAAAGCCCAAGGAGTGGACTCTCTCCTAAGGTGTCCACGAAGGAATGCAGCCTTTTCAGCACCATGCTCCAAGCCAAGGAGGCAGGTTTCTGGATTCTGACCTCCACAACTGTGACATTACAAGCTGACTTTATGGTAGCTCGATACAGTGGATATGGGCAAGTAGCATACTAACAAATAATTTTCTCAGATTTTCATCAAATGAAGGAATTTGCCAATAGTAACCTGCCAGACATTACTGTACATGCTTATACATTTGGGCATAGTTTCCCTTGAATGTTCAGCGTGGGCAGTTACTATAATTATCACCAACCTGCCAGATGTGGAGAAACCGGGGATGAGAGGAGCCGTGGGGGAGAGACAGGCCGGGCCTCAGGATGAACAACTTCCCAAACAGAGCTTCAGCATGAGGAAAGTTCACACAAGGCTCAGAGAAGTGAAATGCATTCTCGGTAGAAAGCCGCAGTCACACTGAGGGGACATTTGCAGCTCTGATCAGAAGTTTGAGCAAATGAAATTCAGTTTTCTTTTTCTTCTAGAACCTAGATTTTTTTTTATTCCTTGGCCACCTCATGGCCAGCATGCATGCCCAGCTTTATAATGACATTCAAGAAAAAAACAAAACAAAACAACCTCGCTCAATTCAGCTTGAAGGTCTTGAAATTCCAACCTCACAAATCTCATGGCTGAATGTGCGTCACTAAGGGCTACTTCTTATCTCCAAGCACGCCTCCACCACACACATGCACACACATGTGCACACATGTGCATACACATGTACACACACACACACACACACACACACACACACACACAGGATGCTCCCAGGCTGCCCTGCACCACTGCACTAGCTAAGCAGCACTATAGTGACTCCTACTCTTTGGTGGATCTAAGAGTTGCTGGGGAGCCTCTGCAACGTGTGGCAGGAAGAGGTGGCAGGGCTCTCTCAGGCGCAGAGGATCCCTGGGGATGCGACCATTACTTACAATTGAGAGAAAGAAAAACAACAAAGCCATTTCAAAAACTTGCATGCAAGAACTGACCGGATGGAAGTGTTTGTGGAATAACTCGAACTGTTATCAGGGACGTCCTGTCAGGGACTTGCTGAGTGAAAACTATGAGCTATCACAATTTTGTTTGCATGGTTGACTTTGATTATGAAATTTTCCTATGGGCAAATGACCCTCAAATAGGGAGGGGAAGGACTTTTTCAATAGCATTATGAAAATTACTTAAAAAGAAAATGATATCTCTGTCATCCAACTCCAGTATTCCTGTAGCAATATTTAATCTTGTTGAAGCCCAGATTTCCCTCTCTGCACGAGAAGCTTCCCTAGAGGTGGTCTGTAAGTTATGGTGAGTCAAGTTTCCCTACCATGGACCTGAAAATACAGCAGTTACACAAGGCCAGAACTCTTGTGCAGGAAGGTTCTCCCCTGAAGCCAGACCAAGTTCTCTAGAGTCCTTTGCAGAGCAGATGGTCTCCTTCTGCATAGCCACACAGAATCAACCGCCATTCTGTCCTCTTGCCGTAACGCTTTCCCTCCACCCTTGATGCCCTGTTCTTCTCTTCCTTGTATATCATGAACGATGGAGTGCAGCCCAGTGTGGAGCTGTTAGTGTGACTCTACTCCTCTGGGCTTGGAATGGCCAGTGGCGGAGGATGGGGCCAGAGCTGACTTTCCCTAAGCACGGGTACCATTCCTGGTCTTGACACAGATGCTGGAAGGCACTGGCATCTCTCTGCTCTGATGCAAAGCTAAAGAATGGGGTGGGGGCAGTGGTGTGTGCCAGTGGGATTTCAGCCAAACTTACTCAACTTGAACCTCTAGCTAAGTGCTGGGTGCAGGGAACACCAAGTGACTCACATAAATTGCTATTTGAATAGGAGTGATGCTGACTTTTGAGAGACCATCTGTACACTGCCGAGGGTGTGGCAAATGCTGGGTGTCAGTTTCTATGCCTTGAAAATTCTATTGCTCCATTGATAAGATCCATGGTCAGTTTGTTCTATAAAAGTTCATCTTGATGCTGTTTCCAGTGATAAGGTAGAGGCAATGGGAGCGCTTGATACACGCAGTCTCACTGCACTAAGTATTAGCCTGTAGCAGAATTCCAAGTAGCCATGAGTGTAAGAACTGTCTATATCCATATTCCTGTGGTACCATTCTATGCATTTATAAGTGATAAAGTTAGCATATTAATAACTTCCTTATTATAGGCGAATACATATTTTTAAGATATTTAACAATGTTTTCTTAACAGTATTTTTCTTTATATTGAAACCATTTAATGCATTCACAGCATGTGTTATAATTTTGTTATTAAAAATGTTCAAAGGTTAAATTAAGCTTTTACAATCTTCTAAATTAGAGTTATTGATCACTCATGCTGGAAATCACATGGTATTACCTTTTCTCCCATAGAGGTCATTTCCTGCAGCTTCATCAGGAGGTAGAAGGCTTCTTTCTGTTAAGCTTTGGTTCATCAAGTTGTCAGAAGCTGAAGTCCGAAGGGTATGGCTTTACCTGTGCTGAAACACATACTTTGACTTTTATTCTTTGGAATGTATAGTTCACTTCACTTCTGCCATGGATCATTTCGGTGACATCCTTGGAAATAAGGGAAAGCACACTTCTGGCGACACTGCCGACACAGGCTGTTCCAAACTTGTTCTCTGTCTTCAGTGAGTACAGAAAGGTTCCCTGCCCTCCCACCTGTGGGCAGTGTCTCCCTGTGTGACTTACTTCCAGTCAGCTCCAGGGAGGAGGTACCTATGAAGAATCAGGAAAAAGTCCAAGACAGTTCTTTTGCTGAGCCACAACTAAAATAAAATAAAATAAAATAAAATAAAATAAAATAAAATAAAATAAAATAAAATACTTAATTGAAATCACTGAGGATCAGCGAGGTTGGAAGGATTTTCAGTACAGCATTGCTCTCTGCTTCATTGTTCACGTCCGCTTCCCAGTGAGTTTGTGACATTCACTTAATCTCAATGACTTATTTGCACTGAAATTCTTCCAACCTGCAAAAAACAGAAAAGAAGTTTTTAAAAGTTCAAATTTGTATTTTAGCACGTGCAGCCTTCCAAAATGAAATGACTTTCTTTTCTCATTGCCTGCGAACTACTGACAACGTATTTGATATCAGGGAAACGTGCAGGAGCTGGCGTGCAACCCCGTCCAAGGTGAAGACCTCTCTTTTGTTTGGAGGATGAGTAACACTAAATAAGATACAATCAAGAATGAAGAACAAGAAGAAAAGGAATGTGGTACAATCAGAGTCGCTGCCGCAAGCATCCACTTGTCACCTTGGTGGTCTTGGCCAGTTGCTAAAATAACCACATCCTGGTCTCTGTACTTCTGCAGGAAGCATATGATGGGACGTTTCACAGTGACAATGGTGGTCCTTTGGAGTTAAGAAATTCTGCCTCAGTGTTCTACTTGAAGTGACGACACATTAGAAATCCATCTCACTTAGCTTAATATTTATGTATCAAGCAGCCGCTGGTTCTAGGTAAATAAGCTCTCAATGCTCCGAAATTGTCTGCTGTTCCAATTCCACTGACTCCTCTGCTTAACAACTTAGGAGAGTCGGGACCTCATATTTCAGTGATTTTGTGTTCCTGTAGTTACCAGTCTCTCAGTAGAGCCTCTGCTAAATGGTTCTCCTTGTGGGCAGCAGAGATCTGCCCGTCTTCTCTGCGCTAAACCTTTGTCTACGTATTTTCAGTTTCTTGGGTCACTCTTCTCGTTTCCAGTTTGCCTGTATAGTAGGTTACTTAGGAGGGAAATTTCATGATTTTCACTATTAGACATTCACATTAGACAGAGATATAAATATCTACCTAAGTGTGCAAAAGGAAAGGTTTGGTAGTTCCATACCCGTTCTCATACCTGCAAGAAGAGCCCAGGGTGTCTCATGACTTCTAAGGTGAGCCACCAGGCCCTTGCGAGTCCAGCTCCGCTGGCCCTGAGCACAGCATAAACATGGGTTTTATCTGGGGTTTGCTCCCAGGAGTCCTTTGTCTCCAGCATGACTAGCGGTCTCACAAAATTGAAGCTGCATTTTGCGACCCATGCTTTTCTCCCCTGGGAATTGCTTATCAACTAATACCAAGGTGGCCGCAGGGCACCAGCCCCTCGGGATGCAGTGAGGTCTGTGTCAGCCTGAGTGACGCAGTGACTCATTCTGAATGTGCCTTCTCTATGTCCCCTAGGCTCAGCCCTCATCTAAATGCTTCAGAGACGTTTGCAAGGATCGGGATCAAAATCCACTGTTATAGCTGATGTTGTTTTAAAGAAGAAAGCTTTGTCTCTTGCTTGTGCCCATTATCTGGGCCAGTTCATGACACAGTGAAAGCACAGATCAGGTGGTGTTAAAACTAATCATGAGCGCTTTAATTCATGATTTTCATTTCCATATCAACATTATTTTTAACAAAGAGGATGACCTGGGGACCACAAATCACTTTGTGTGTATATTTGGTAAAAAGATATATAATATTTGGTAAAAATGTATATAATTTATTTGATATAGGGCCTTGGTACACAGCTTGGACTTGTAGTGATCCTCCTGTCTCAGCCTCCCTAGCATGGGGATTACAGGTATGTGCCACTATGCCTGGGGCTGGCATGGCATGTGGTATAGGGGATTCGACTTGCATCCTTGCATGTGCCAGGTTGATGATTAGACTACTGAGCTATTACTGTAGCCTTGCTCACGCCCTTTTAAAGAAAAGACAAATCACCCATGAGAAGGGTGTGGCTGCCACAGTGTATAGGATGGGGTCCAAACATTTTTAAGCAAACAGAATTTTTTTTTTTTTTTTTTTTTTTTTTTTTTTTTTTTTTTTTTTTTTTTTTTTTTTTTTTTTGTGGGACCGGGGTTCAAACTCACAACCTTGCACTTGCCAGGCAGGCACTTGCACCATGAAGCTATCTCCCCAGCCCCTAAACTGAGAATATTTAAGCTGTACAAGTTGATGCTTGGAAGCAGCCTGAACTGAACTATGCAACAGGTTGAGGAAGGAGGATTGCTTTAGACCAGCAGTTCAGGATCTGCCTGGATAACATAGCAGGAATCTGTTTTGATCAGCCAATCAATAGTCAGCCAGTCAATCAGTCAGTTAGTTAATGAATGAATCAATCAATGGTAGATAATTCAGTACAAGAATTCATACTCAGAAGTAGGAAGACTTGTAAGTCACCATAAAATGAGCACATCCAGGTATCACCACTGGTGGTCAAACAGAGACTGAGCAATATGACAGAAGGTCCTCCCAACCCCTAATTTATACCTGAGATACTTCTGCAGATCTGTCTACACGTATTTCTCCAGCTTGCTCTTTCTCACATTTATTTATTTATTTATTTATTTATTTACTTACTTACTTACTTACTTACTTACTTTTGGTGGTACCAGGAATTGAACTCGAGATCTTGTGCTTGCCAGGCAAGTGCTTTTTCCACAGAGCTATCTCTCCAGCCCTCTCACATACTTTCAGTGTATCTATCAATGTAGGCATTGACATGTTCTTCTTCAATGTGGGAAGAGCTGATCTTGGACGCATAAGAGCAGAAACACTACTAGGTATTAATGCATAGTATCGCAGGTCCTAGAAAGCCCCTGTGGAAGAGCTGAAGGAGGCACACAAGCCCAGGTGAGGGAACCACAGGCGATGGGAATGCTGCAATTAGGTGGAGGGAAGGACTGAAAGCAGGGTCTGGCTCAGGCAGGAGGAGGGGAGGGCAGGAAGAGCCAGTGCAGGGGTGCGGGCTTAAAAGAGATCAGAGCTCCTGAAGCACCAACCACCGAAGGCGGTTCCTGAACGACACAGGCGTGCTTCTGTGCATGGGGACATACACACCTCTGGGCTATTTTGTGACCGCTTTTCTATTCATTTTATTTCAACTCAAAGATAAAATTATTAGAAATCTCCTGCGGCAAAGCCAGGCAATATTCTTTACCTGCGTTTTCACTGGGGGAGGAAAAATTTTCCCCCTCTATCTCTGAATCAATGCCAAAGAGAGCTTAAGATCGAGTGACATTTGTTTGATGTATGATGAGCTTGCTCAACGTTCTCTAAACCTTCTGTATTGATTGATGAAACCAGTTCACTAGGTGAATCGCTACACTGTTTGCTAACATTTGCCTATTACGACCTTAGTACATGAGGAAGAAAGTTTAAATAAGTAGATGACTGAAGGCCCACTGAAGTCTTTTAGTTAACATTCAGCCCCTTAGTCCACTTACCAAAACAGTACTCATACCTGCAAGTCCTGAAAAAAGAGAATTGACCCAAGAGAGCTAAGTTAGTTAAGGAACTATCTTGAGCTATTATGATGTATTTGCCTGTTGCCACGTCACTGAAGCATGAGTGGAAGTTTTGTAGGTTTGTACCAGTGTTGTACTCTTAATGTAGAATAAATTTTCAAACATTCAATAGGCCAATAAATACTGATTAATTTCTAGGCTTATATTAGGCTTTGACGAATAAAGACATGGTAAGAATTCACAATGTAGTTTCCTAGATTAAAAAAGAAGACATTTATGCAATGCAAATAGAGTAGGCATAGAATGAACACAGAACCCAAAATACAATCCTATCATCTTCACCATAACTTCCTGAATAACATTTCTACATCATGGGTATTGAAGAACATTTTGCTTATTGAACACCTGAAATGAAATCGTTAAGCTCGTGAAGGTGCAAAGGGTCAGTTTTCATTTCAAAAGTTGGTCAGGAGAGGTTGAGGGTGGAACTCAGTGGTGCAGCACAGGCTTAGCATGCAGAGCTAGGTCCTAGGTTCAGTTCCTAGCATGGCACCAACCCTGTCCCTCAGTTTGGTCAGCGGCATCACACAATGGACACATGAGCACACGTTTCTCACATGTCTGTGCTCCATCTACCTGGGATGGTTTGCAAGCTTGCTTAGCTGAGAGCCTTATGTGGAACCGGTGAGTCCGGGCAAGCCAACTGAGTCAGGCCCAGAAGCAGTCCAGCTTCACTGACAGTCCATAAGGGATGCTTTCATAGGGAAATTTTGCTGACTGAGACCTCATGGTCAGCGTGACACTGAACAGTTCCATCACCAAGAACACATATTCTGAGAGGACATTTCACTGGCCCTATCACCGGCCCGGCTGCTATCAACCCCCCCCCCACTCCTTCTGGACATGTCCCTGGCCCTGACTCTCAGGGGAAGGCCCGCCTTCCCAGCATCCTCCTCAGAGCTGTGGCCACATCCCTGTTCCGCAGGCTGTAGATGAGCGGGTTGAGCATGGGCGTGAGCATGGTGTAGAAGGCAGAAACCAACTTGTCCTTCTCGGGGGTGTGGTAGGAATAGGGTAACACATTGGTGTAGAAGGCTGCCCCATAGAAAATGCTGACCACCAGGACGTGGGAGGAGCAGGTGGTCCAGGCTTTGCGCCTGCCGTCGGTCGAGGTCAGGCGGTGCACGGTGACTAGGATGTGTGCGTAGGAGACCGCGATGATGGAGATGGGGACCAGCAGCATCAGCACGCAGCACGCGTACATTAGTGTCTTGTACAGTGAGGTGTCCACACACGACAGCCTCAGCACGGCTGGGATCTCACAGAAGAAGTGATTGATCTCCCGGGATGCACAGTAGGGGAAGCTCATGGTGACGGGGGTGAGCAGGAAGCCATCCAGAGAGCCCCCCAGCCAGGAGCCTAGCACCATGCCCAGGCAGACCTTGCGGCTCATGAGCACTGGGTAGCGCAGTGGTTTGCACACGGCCACGTAGCGGTCATAGGCCATGAAGCCAAGCAGGAAGAACTCTGCTCCAAGCAGGGTGAGGTAGAAGAAGATTTGGAGCGCACAGCCCAAGAAGGAGATGGTCCTCGCTTCAGACAGCAGGTCCTGGAGCATCTTGGGAACAGTGATGCAGATGAAAACTGTGTCTATGATGGACAGCTGGCTGAGCAGGAAGTACATGGGCGTGTGCAGGCGGGAGTCCACACGGATGAGCAGAACCATGGCCATGTTGGCGGTGACAGCCACCATGAAGATGGAGAAGATCATCGCGAAGACCAGCCCCGGAAAGGCCGGTTGGACGAAGAGGCCTAAGAAGATGAAGTCGGTGGAGTTCTGGGGAGCAGCCTCCATCTCCGCATCACATGGTCACTGCCTGGGCTGAGGGAAAGAGACTGGTTAGGAATTATGCAGCATCTGACAAGCACCCAGCACAAATGGCATGCTGGCGTAAGGTGGGTAACAGAAAGAGCATCCCCTGCAGAGTGTCTGTGAGTCCTGCTCCAGTATTAATGAATCATGTGACCCTGTAGATACAACCGTCTTCAGTGAGTACCCTGTAGGGAGGTAGGGAGAGGCGAGGGTGTGAGTGCGGTGTACCTTTTGGTATGTGCACCGTCTTTATTCAGAGCCATCTTCTATGTACGTCTTCCAATCTTATCATGCTAGGTTGGAAGTTTCTCAGGGACTATCCTGTGTCTTATTTTCTACATTGGGTCATAAGCAACTTCCTCACATGGCTCCTGGCCATGAGGATGGTTACCTTTTAAAGGTTGCATACCGATGTCCACCTGTGACTCAGGAAATTCATACGAACTGAACAGGGACCGATGATTTCTCATAAATTGTAGGACTTCAGTGTCGTTATTACGAAGGCCTTCCAAGTTTGGAGCATCAGCGGACAAGAAGGAAGAAGCAAGGGAAATATGTATCTGCGTGTGTGCAGGGTGGCTTGGGTCGCTGCGCTGCCGATTTCTGCTGGTCTGCTGCAAGGAGCGCTTAATGCTTCATTTTCTTCTCCTTTTTCATTTCTTGCAACTTTTTAAAATGCAATTTTATATACAAATACCTGGTAATCTGAACAACTAATTTGATGACAACATAATGCACTATTACAGCCACTGTTCAATTCCTATCATTTCATTTAGTAAAATTCTGTACCAATTCTACATTTTTTTTTACTACATTTTAATTCTAAAAAACGTGAAGCATGGGAGCACTGCTGACCTCACCCAGCTGCCTGTGCTCAGCTCTGCTGAGAATTAAGCTTGTGCTCTAGCGTGGAGTCTTGGAAGCACTTGGGTCTGCTTGTTTCTGCAGGACAACAGGCGACCAACAATCTCGAAGCAGGATCCCTCTGCGCTCTGCTTAGCCAGTAGGACTTGGGGCTTGCGTCGTGGATGGATGCACTTTCTGCTGACACCAGAGAGTCTCCTGAGATGCTGTGGCATAGCATAGTGGTCCAGGGTCCAGAGACACCCTGAGCTCCTCTCAGATCATGGTTCTACAGGACATCAGCAAACTTCCGTGATAGGGAGCAGAGCATTCTGCACCTGAGGGATGGATGTGAGTAGGAGCCCATTGCAAAAGGGGTTTCTTGCCTAGGTTTGTTATTTACTTTACTTTTTTTTTTTTTTAATTAAAGAGAATGCAAAATAGTTAAAAAAAAAAAAAAGAGAAATGATGCAGGGCTTTACCAAACAAATCAATAGGAACTCATCAGTAGTTGCCGCATTGCACAATGTTCTCAAATAAGTTGTTCAGATTACCAGACACAAGCATGCAAAATCGGATAAAAATGTTATGAGAAATTTAAAAGGACAAGAAAAACATATTTATTTGTTTTTGCTTTTCATAGGGATTTAATATTAGATAAAACATTAGGTCAACCCTCAGTTTTGAGTATGTAACACGCATCACATGTAAGCCTGTTGTTGTTGCTCTGTGCTTGTTTTTATCTTTATTTTTAATAAGAAATGACAATGCGATAGTTTCAAAACACGTTTGTAGTACATTTCCAATAATCAATACAATGCTTTTTGTTGTCCTCATAGTAGTTATTCAGAGTACAGGATGCAGATACGATATTTTTTCTAATCATTATTGGTATAAAAATTTCTTCTCATTGAACTAAGAGAAAGTAGTCATATACATAGTTCATTATTCCATCATCATAGTGGGTTATTGGCAGAACTGACAACATTGGAAGCTGTTGATTTAAGCCTTTTACAGCTCAACATGCTAATCTAGCTTTATTTTTTATGCTTCATGGTTAAACTCTTCTGCTGGGTGATTAAGGAAAAATTCAAGCAAGACCTGTATAACAAAACACGTAACTTTTGTATCTTTCAAGGTCAGTTAAATTCCCTCAGGATTTACTTTGAAACCATGTACAGAGCTTTGTAGAACTGCTGTCAGTGTCAGCTGTCTGGATGAGTCACGGCCACTGCTTGACCAGTTTTGCTCTCTGTGAAAGCCTGACAGAATGTCTTTAAATATCAACCACTCCCCTCTGTTTTCGAGCAAAAATCGGCAGTGCCGTTATGTAAGCCGTCCTGCATACATACACGAATGTGCCTTTCTCCCTCTACCGTCTCTCTTCTGTCCTTTTCCTTGTCTCAGTGGTTCCTTCTCTTGTTTGCAAGGTTTACTGTTATATCACTCATCCTTCATGTTTATAAGTTAAAAATAGCTACAGATGGTAAAGACATTTTTAAATTAGAGGGAATAAAATAGAATAATATTAAAACTTTCTTGAGTTAAATGGAATTAATTCCTTTTCTTTAGGAGTAAAGCAAGTGCACACCTCCTTGACATATTCAGGGATATTGAAAAGTGAATTGTCAATTTCATTATTAAACCATAGTGCACCTTCATTCTCTTTAGAATGATAGAAAAGGCACATTTTTGGAAAATAAACCATCCACCAATATTATAAATATACTTATTGGTTGCACAGTACTCAAAACATAATTTCTGGGGCTTCAGGAAGAAATTAATACCTCAGAAGTTAGAAAAAATAACAGAAGCGCTGCAAGCGCTGTTTCTTCTCAGTGCCCAGCCAAGATGGAGACTTGTTGTAGACAAGATATTCCAGATCCGGTGGGGGGGATTGCAAAGGGAAGAGGAACAAACCTCAGAGCTGGAACTTTAATCTGTCATAGATTATCAGTTAATGAGGAGAAGTAAAACTCTCCTTTGCACTTTCTATGGGCATTAGTATTAATTCTGGACTAGGCTGCTAATGTTGAGCTAGTTTTGCCTTCTGTAGTGAAACAGTCTCTTGATAGTCGCAGCCTGGATGACGGGCAAAGAATCTGCATTTAAAGTCCTCATAACTAGGCTTCTGTCAGAGCTCTGCCATGAAAGATGGTGAGAAATGAAAATATTCATGCCGACAGAGAACTCATTTTGGCTAAAACTTTGTTTTCTTTCTCTCAGCTACATTTATTTTAGTAGAAGCATGGCATTATACTGCTATTTGAAAGTACAATTAATGTAGCTCTGAAAGTAAGGTATTACTTTTTCTAAAGTAATAGCTTTAGAATAGTGTGTCACAGATAGAATGCATTCATAAACTGTTGTATATACAGCCTCATAAAGATGTGAAAGACACTGACAGTTACACTGAGCTATCTCCCTGTAGAAAAGTCTAACCATGGGGTACAAACAGTAAAGCCATATAAAAGGCTCAAGTCAACAGCTTCCAACATTGCCAGTTGTGCTGAGAACCCACTACTATTATGGACTATATATACTTTCTCTTAGTTTAATGAGAAGAAATATTTGTATCACTACTGTTGAGGCAAGATATCAGGTCTGCATCTTGTCCTTGGAAAAACTACTATGACGACAACAATATGCAAGGTATTATAACTATCCTACTAGTCTGTTTTGAAGTTGTCTCATTGTTATTTCTTTGTCATTAAAATTAATAAAATTATAAAAAAAGACACTGACAGATATCAGAAGGGAAACAGAAAGTTATACTGTCCCCAAACCAGAAACAGCGAACACAGCTAGATGCCTGCCAGTCACATCAGAAAGCCTGCACACCTTAAGACACAGCAGATAAGATGCTATGTATCAGTTCTAGTAATGTCTGCCAAAGGCTCTACCTGATGAGCTTACCCTGGGCTACAGGTTGAAGCACCCCCAAATCTTGAAGCATTCCACGTGCTTGAGTGCAATGACTGCTTCTGAAAAAGTAGAGTTCCTTATGAGCAAAAAGACATTGGGGTCCATTAGGACCAACAGCTCCAAGCTCCAAACAATGGGGCTAGAGGTGGAAATCCATGTGATTAAAATTTTGAAACTTAAAAAAGGCAAGACCCACTGGAGTGCTAAAAAATTCAAGGAAAATGCCAGGATCACAGTTGGCATGGTGATCAGGAAAGGATTAGGAGTGTGTGCTGGAAGTTCTGTGGTGGTGTGGGAGGAGCGGAGCGGAGAGCCCAGTACCGCCCCTGCTAAAACCACTTTGGAGAGCCTGGGTATGGAGCAGGAGCTTGGAAGAGTGTCTAGTACTCATAGTCAAAAATATCCAGCAATATGTTACAAGTATGAGCTGCTCAGCAGGAAATCACACAATGAAATAGGTCATTTAAGAAAGACTTATCTAGGAGTTCTACAGTTTTGAAATCAGCATTACTGATATTAATCACTATTAATAAATTTCTACAGCCACAATAGGCTGTGTGGCTTCTTCTGTGCTTTTCTGTCTATGTTTATAAGTTAAGAAGAATTGGTTTAGACACCAGCCAACGAGACATCCTCGCCTCCCTTCCACGGCAGCTTGGGGCCCGACGATGCAAATTTCCTCTTACCTTGTGCTTATCTGAAGTTCTTGTGGTCATTCTCGCCAGAGACGCCCCCTCCAACGCTGTACCCACCAAGTGCTGACTGATGTTCTGTCAGCTGTGGGGACATCATAGGAGTATCCCCATTATGGGGAACCCACCTTCTATTTCCCTGGCCACCCTCACAGTCACCTGAGAAAATCAAGAGGCTAGACGAGCTTCTCCTTATTTGAAAAAATTGTAATGTAATGACAGTCATGAACATCCACTAACCCAGGACCTAGCTCAGGAGGAGGATTATGTGTTTCAGGACCAGGTGCCAACATATCTAAAAAATATTGTCAGGGATTTGAGCAATGAACCAGAGAAGACAAGTAGGTCGGGGCTCTTGGAGATCTGGGGAGGCTGCTGGCTGCCACTGCTGGAGGAGGCCGCTGTTCTCCCATAGGGATGTCTCGGAACAGTGGGGTGGGCATGGGTGGCAGCGATGGAAGCGGCAGCGCCAGACATACTCGGGCCCTTCTATTCCAGGGCAGAAATAGAAGGCAGGAGAGAAAGGAAACTGAGTTAAGACCAGCGGCACTGGAGCACTGTGAGAAACAGAGACCAGCAGCTCCAAGCGTCCTGCTTCAGAATTCGGCCCCAGAACCTAGGTTTCCAACAGCCCCACCTCTTGCTTTAATCACTCAGCCTGAGAGTCTCTCACGCAGCTCACCGGGCTTCTGGTGCATTTCTCTGTGGGCCACCACCGGCCATAAGAAATCATCACAGGCACGTGCGTATATTCATGAAGCCAGAGAAAGAAGGGAGTGGTTAGAAGACAAAGGAGAGAAGGCAGCACTCAACACGCTAATCTCCTCCCAAGCATGCAGGAAGCCTTCACCCACACCAGGCTACACGCAGAGCTCATTCTTTGCCCTAACTGTTCACGGCTAGCAATCCGTGCTGCTCCGTTATCATCATCCTCGCCCGCCGCCCATCCCTCGTAATGAACGCTACCACGCACGCTTCTCCTCTGCTGTGAGTTCCTTACTGTCAGACTCCCTTAACGCCTGTGTTTAGATCTCAGTGATCTGCCTGCGAAAGAGTGAATAGGTGTATTCTTATTCTCAGTCCAGAAAAGATCAGGACATAGATGTTATCAGGTAAAGTGACTCCAAGGTGGCCTTCCCAAAGTTGCAGAGGAATTGCTGGAGAAAATGTCCCCAACTCTGGGCACCCTCCTCTCTGATTCCATGAAGATCTAGGCTCCTACCTCCCAGTAGCTGAGTCCACAGCTCCTCGGTTGGCAGTGGGATGGTAGATGCTGAACACCTGGGAGAGCAGGCCAGCCTACACCCAGACAAGGCCGGCTAGTAATGAGCTTCCGTAGCCCTCAGGGGCCACCCCTGGGACGTCAGCCGGCCCAGCTTCACTTGGCTGGCCCTCTGCCGCGGTGGCTGCTCAGTCCCGCTGGTCACAGAGGCTGCATTCTTTTCCCAAGTGAGAGGTCAGCATTATTTCTTGCTATTTCGTCACAGAATTTCTTATCTAATCTAGGCTCTCTTCTGGGTAATAACAAATAGCGATATGGTCTCTAGAGGAAGCCATCTCTAGGCTTACTTTGATTGCAGAAAATTATAATGAAGGTATACCTTGTGAAACTTACAAACATTCAGTGGGGTTTAGAATTATTCATCCATCACGTGCATCGTGAGAATAAGGAGATGTGAAAAACTGAAGGGAAAATGGGGTGAGAGAAGAACGGAGGAAAGGAAGGGAAGGGAAGGAGAAGGGAAAGGAGGAAGAGCGTGGCAGTGGTGAAGAGACAGACAGGGCTCACGCGCTCTAACACTCTTCCCAGGAGCACCTGAGGTCTTTCCTGAGGGCAGCTGAGGCTTCTCGCTCTTTACTTCTCCATAAAGGGTGGGAGAATAATTTCAAGAAGGAAAGCAATCTTGCTTGGCAAGCACGAAGTCAGTGACGCTGGTGCTGGTGATCATGGCTGAGGACGTCTCCTGCACTGAAGCCACCCAGCGGGTGTGACCTATAGGGTGTGCACTCACCGCGGACCCACTGCCTTATGATTCCCAATTACGGCTGAAGCAAAAGTTCGCAGCCCGCTGGGATACCGCTCAATAGGCGGTCCTTCCTGAAGGGCGCGTTCTCTGTTCTTCAGTCGGCCACTGCAGCAGACACTTCCACGGACTGTGAGGCTCACTCTACAGAGCCTCGCATGAGCTGGAACAGACACGGTCCATGCACGTGCTGGGCAGAGGCCAGATGCGTGGGCACAGGTGAGGCGGGTTGGTGGCAAATGTAACAAAGAGGGACAGAAATCAGTACAGAGGAGAGTGAGAAAGGGCTGAGACTGAAGGGTGTACGTTGAAGGAAATCCAGTCACTTGATGTGTGACACTTGTGTCGGCAACTAGGCAGAATAAACGCACTTCAAGGCAGGCCTCTGATTTACTGGGTTGAGAAGGAGGGGGAGGTAAGCCCTACACATTTGGCTAAGTTATTTCCTTCCAAGAATAAATTTTCTTCATATTTGGGTGTTTTTGTTCCTCACTGTCCTCCTAAAGTTGGGGGAAATCCATGTCAGTCATGAGCGCCTCAGGTATTTCTGCCGCCCTAGAACAATGGCTATGATTTTATCACAGAGCCTTGTGATGCCCAAGCAGATGCGACGATGTCAAGCGTGTTCCATGTGCGTTACTAAAGATCTCAGGTTATTAGAAAGCTTCTGGCCTCTTCTCTGCCAGAAGGGCTCCTGCTGTGCCAGCAGTGCCATGGCCCAGGACCATGTGCGGGGCAGCGTGGAGGTCAGGCCTCGCTTTCTCCTCAGAGAGTGATAGATTAATTTTAATAACATCTCGAGGTCAGAGCAGCTTCCGTAGCCAAAACGGCTTTGCACTGGTGCCCTGACTGACCCCAGTACTACCTGTGACGTGAGAGCTGGGTTAGATCCACCCAGTTCAAAATGTTGGCAATCAGGGGTACAATAAGGTCAATGAACACATCCAACTCGGCACAATGAACATCTGTCAGGAGAGGAAGCATTGGTGCTGTGAGGCTGCTCTGTTATGGGGACACACTGGCCTCCACACCACCCACTCTTCCTGTCCCTGTCGGAGGCAAGCCTGTCGTTTCCACACCACCGAGCAGCTCCAGCTTCCGGTCCCCACCTAAGACATTCTCCTCATGGCTCACATGGAGAAAAGGAAGTGCAAAGAGAGCGAGGCTCTGGGACACGGGATCCCAGGCCATGAGGCCAGGGCACACTCTCCAAGTCAAGCCCAGCCTCTAGCTCCAAGCTGGGCGTTGCTGACAAAAATGAGGCATTTAGGGCTAAGAGCACACGCCGCCCTCCACTCCAGCCCTGCGTGGGAAGGCACAGTAGGGAAATAACCAACAGCTCCATGTTCAGTTGTTTCTTTTCTTTTCTAAGAGGAGAAGCTTAGAATTTTTTAGAATGTATTTCAGCTTTCAGATATCTCTTCTACATGTGTTTAGGTAACAAAATTCAGTTTCCAAATGAGGACTTAGAGAGGCGCATTTGTTCTCCGCAGGGACTTCCTTCTGAGGCACTGAGTATAAGATCAGAAATTCAGAAGATGCAGGAAAACAGAAACAGGGAAGTGAAATTAACATGAGTTTAGTCAAGGAGGACAAAGACAATGAAAAGAGAAACAAACAATTTTCTCCACTTTATCAGAGGAATGATGTTTAATGCAAATGAGTAAAAGTTAGAATAATAAAATATACTAAGCTAAATTAGAAATATAAAAAATAGGAAAAGGTGAGGAATCTGCACTATTTTCCCAAGAGAACAAACACTGAACACTCAAAAGAGTTCCACGACTTGTCATGAGGATCCAGAGTGAAACACAGCACTTCACCAGGAAACTTCGATGTGGGGAGCGACGTGATGTGCATCTCCCCGTCGTTTTGCTACTGAGCTATTGTATCATTAGGATCGCCACATAGGCAGTGCAAAATGACGGAGCACCCGTTTTGACCAAGGCCACACAATCACATTTTAAAGACAGAATCCACTGTTCTGGAGAGATTTCAGCAAAATGCACTGCCAAAAAGTCACCGAAGATCTTGAAGTGTTGGTGGCTTCCAACCTGTGGCACATGCCTTTGGGTCTACAAGCAAGGTCAACAGAATCCACTCAGAACACATAGAGACAGAACAATTTTTCTTTTGGTGGCTTGATGGAAGAAAATCTTTCTATAAATGACAAAAGTCATGCGGAGAAAAGTCAGTGTGACCCTAAAATAACAGGTGGAAAAGTCAGAATCACCTGGGGGGAGCTGGTTCTTGCTAGCGTCAGACACCAGGGAGAGAAGCCCAGGAGCAGCTCCTATGACCAAGTGAGTGTCCCCTCTGCGGTGACCACAGCAGCCCCAGCAGGCTGCCAGGGCCGGGCCTCGGTGAAAGCGAGACACCCCACCCCCTCCACTTCATTCTCTGCCCACGACTGACCAGTGCTGTGATCACTTAGGTCTCTCCAGAAATCCCTGGAACATCATCCGTCTACATCTCAAGCTTGCCCTACGGAGCTGGCCCTGGGGACAGGCACAGGCTCCCTGCAGAGGCATATCCGAGTATGGAGGAACGACCAGGCCAGTGTCCTCGCGTGTAATCCTTGGTGGGAAGCAGCGGTCCTCAGAAAGCAGTCACCCGCGCCGTGCACAGGCCCCGGTCCCAGGCCTTCCGCAGGGCGCCAGCGACGTCCCTGTTCCTCAGGCTGTAGATGAGCGGGTTGAGCATGGGTGTGAGGATGGTGTAGAAGGCAGACACCGCCTTGTCCTGCTCGGGGGTGTGGTAGGAGTGGGGCAGCACGTAGGTGTACATGGCAGCGCCGTAGAAGAGGCTGACCACCACCATGTGCGAGGAGCAGGTGGCCACCGCCTTCTGCCGGGCGTCAGCCTTGTGCATGCCACACACGGCCAGCAGGATGCGGGCATAGGAGGCCAAGATGACAGAGAAGGGGATGAGAAGCATAAGCATGCAACACGCGTACATGGCTGTCTCGTAGGCCGAGGTGTCGGTGCAGGACAGCTTGAGGAGTGCAGGCACCTCGCAGAAGAAGTGGTTGATCTCTCTCGAGGCGCAGAAGGGGAACTGCATGGTGACCGGGGTCAGCAGGAAGCCGTCCAGAGAGCCGCCCAACCAGGCCGCCGCCGCTATCAGCAAGCAGACTCTGTGGCTCATGAGCACCGGGTAACGCAGGGGCCTGCACACGGCCACGTAGCGGTCGTACGACATGAGGCCCAGCAGGAAGAACTCGGCGCCCGCCAAGGTCAGGTAGAGGAAGTGCTGGGCGGTGCAGCCTGCAAAGGAGATGGCTCGCCGGCCCACCGCCTGGTCCAGCAGCATCTTGGGCACGATGGTGGAGATGTACAGGATGTCCATGAGGGAGAGCTGGCTGAGCAGGAAGTACATGGGCGTGTGCAGCCGGGGGTCGCTGCGGATGAGCAGGATGAGGATGGTGTTGCTGGCTGTGGAGATGAGGAAGACCAGGAGGATGAGAGCGAAGAGCAGCCAGGGCGCCCGCGAGCTGCGGAACAAGCCCAGGAGGACGAAGTCCGCGTATGCGGAGTAATTGCCCCGCGTGGCAGTTCTGCAGGTCACAGGATAGAGAGAAACGGTGTGAGAGGAAGCTGGGAAGAAGCGGTACCTTGGGAGCCTGAGCATGCGCTCACGACGGATTCGAGAGATGCCGTTCTTGTTTCAGGAAGCTCAGATTTTAACTTCCCAGAAGGGCACCCTGGGCAGGACTGTGTCGTGTCCAGTCACACCGCTGGCCACTCAAGCATGAGGTCCAGAACGCCTGCTGACCGCTGCTGCCTGCCTAAGAGTTCTCAAGGAAACATGTGCGTGCCTGTCATTTACAGCCCTCTCTCATGGGACATCACCTTGAAGTGGACACACAGGAAACAGTCAAAGTGAGGCTCTAAGAAGCCAGTAGGGGTGGGGCAGTAGGTAAGGCCCCACCGCGGCCCTGCCCTTCCCCGCACGGGAGACTCTAGTCTGTGCACTTAGACTCTGGCGTCAAAGCCGCCCATCAAGATAATGCATTTGGCCCACGGAAAGACAGTCACATGGGTTTTACTCGTTTTCGCCGTTCATGACGACTTGCTAGGACATAAAGTTCAGTTGCTTCACATATTTCCTAGGTACCCGCTGCTTGAAGATGATGCTTCTATGCTGAAAATAAACCTTTGGAGCTGCGAGCTGTGAGAGGAATCTGCGCCAGCAGACACAGCTGGGCTCGTACTTAAGACAAAGGACATTTATCTTGCTTTGGTCACACAAAATCCTACCGCTTATTAGAATGACTAAGTGAAATGAGAGCAATAAATAATATGTAAAGCTCAACTGAAAAGGAGAATTACCCCGACTTAGATAATACCAGTGGACCTTGTCTCTCAAAAGAGAGGCTTTGCCCTTAGCAGCTAGGTTATGAACATACAGCTCATCCAGCAGTGGCGTTTGGCACCTATGTGGGCTGCTTGGACAGTCTCTCTGGGCACCACACAGATTTACCCTGTCCACAGCTCTGCAGAGCTGCTGAGCCCATGACACATGACTTCGAGCCCAAGATGTGCTACTCATGTAAATCATGTTAAGGATTCAAAGCCAGGAGAAAAAGGTGTGCTATTGTTCTGTAAAAATTCTTATAGCACCACACACTGACTCACAGTGTTTTGCTATATTTTGTTAGATAGCATCAAAATTAATTTGAACTATTCCCTGTTGCATTTTATTTATTTATTTTTAGTGTATTTGGTTGTTAGAGGGTCTCACTACACAGCTTGGACTCGTGGTGATGCCTCTGCTTTCAGCCTCCCCAGACTGGGATTTTCAGGCATGCACCACCACGCCAGGACTCTGGCTGGCTCGGCTGGCCCTGGGAGTGGGGCCGGTGCAGCATGTGGCGCTGGGGTTCATGTGGTCCCTGCACTTGCCTGAGCAGATGCTTTAGTTCGCTGAGCTATGTCACCCCCTCTTGTTGCATTTTAATTACTAAGGCAATTTGTAATTACCTCTGTGGCTCCTACAAGGTGCTATGGAAAACCTCTGGTCTAGGGCTTCTTTCCTAAAACATGATGATGCGAATACCTTCACCCAAACAAGTTCCCCAGAACTGAGCATACCTGAAGGCATAGGACATTGAGGAAAAGATTATGTGTGATGCCGCATTACAAAAAGTAATGGTGTCACCTGGGTTTACACCCAGCTGGGAAAAGTAAGAACACATTTACTACAGAGCAGTGTGATTCACTGATACTACTTAAACTACTTTTGCAAACAGCTTTGTGCAGTGCTGGCGCATTGCTTTCTCCATTCCACAGTTGAAAAACGGTGATGTATGAATGGCTTACGGGACTAGTGTGGGCAGTGGCTTGTGATAGCTGGTCTATTTGCTCTGCCCAGTTTTCCGGAGACTCAAGGAGGACATGAATTCACTCATTCCACAATTATTTCCCAGGCTTCCCTGGGTGAATCAAAATTGAAGTTCCGAATAAACCTAAAATGGCACATGATCCTTGTTTTCAGGAAGCTGAGCATTGAACCCTGTGTGGCCAGGCGTTGGACCGCCCTCTAGCTGGTGAGTAACAGGAAGGCACAGCAGAGGTCACAAGAGCTGGAGCCCAGACCTGGTCCATGAGGCATTCACCCAGGGCCTGTTGTATGCTTTGCACAATAATGATGACTGCGTAATGGCAAAAAGGAAACTCTCAGCTGGACCTTCGTGGACAAGAGCCATGCTATGTCCACTTTGCAGCTTCCTTCTCCTTGAAACACGAGAGCTCTGCAGCTATGCCTTACACCAGCTGTTTTCCTGATGTATGTCTTGCTCTAATTCTGTGCCTTTCTCCCTACCCAGGGTTCTAAACCACTGGGGAAATTAAAACCAAGCATGAAGCAGCAGCCCACAAGATGGGGAGAGCCGAGCGCCCCTCCAGCCCTGCCCTTCCCAATTCAGTGGGATCTGCTGTCGCCTCCCCATTCCGAGGATGATGGGTGGTCAGTGGAGACAAGCACCGGGACTGGCACAGGCTGTGGACGCTGCTAAAGCCCCGGCAGGACACATCAGGACGTGGATGTCCCTGGCCCTGACCACAAATATCCAGAGGCTGAAGCTTGCTAATGAGACCCTGGAGGCCTCCCCAATGCTCCTCACAAGGGAAAGGAGAATCTCATATGTAAGGACATCTTGCTTTCACTGCTGCTGTTAATTTTTATTCTTTGTATTAAAAATTATGGGCCAGGTAACCAAAACATTCATGGAAAATAATTAAAAAGAATCCAATCCAACTGAATACACTATGGCCCTGTATTAAGTGATTATGTCTATGAATAATCGTATTGTTTCAGTGGTGCTGACAAGTATAGACCTCAGTGCTGCTGAGCTGTCCCCAGCACTGTGTGAGGTCACAGACTTTAGGGCACACTCAATTTCGCATACACCTAAGAGTATTTAATAATAGCCTCCACGCACCCGTGGTGTCTGCTCAGAATGCTGCTACAGCTGGCAATGCTTCAATTTCACTCTGCTAACTTCTTCTCTACTGATTCCTAAGCACATGGCTTCTAACGGCTCGTGAGACCCAATGTTGCGGGGCTAGGTCTCTGGGACGGACCTTGGAAAGGAGGTCACGGCTCTAGCAATGCCTCGCTGAACTGTTAGACAAGGTTGTTGGCAAGCGGTCCCCACCAGCCACCAGGCACCCACGAGGCCCTGTGCTTCCCCCTGCGTTTAGTAGCAGCATCTAATCTTGGTGTATGATTCTCCGATTACTAAGAAATGTGAACACACACACGCACATACACACACACACACACGCACACACGTACGTTAGTATTACTTATTCTGGGATTGCTTGTTCATGCATCTACTTTTGGATATATTCAGGGTGTGTCTGGCATACTTTAAAGAGTGAAGATATCATTTTGTGTGTAATATTTATGGCAAGTAATCTACAACAAACTTTGCCTATAATTGTGGATATGATTTCTAGGCCACAAAATATTTAAATATCTAGACAGTTAAAATGCTTAATTTTTCAGTTTGTCCTCTGAGTTCATCTGGGAAATTATTCTCCATCAAGGGATATGATTAATTTTTTAATTCAGTTATCATATGTTTATTTATTTATTTTTTAAAAGAATTTTTTATTCTATTTATTTTATTTTTTTCTTGTTTCAGAACTATTTATTTATTTATTTATTTTTATAGCCGGCTCAGCCTGCCCTGAGGGCAGGGCTGGAGCAGCATGTGGTGCCGGGGATCAAACCGCTGTCCCTGAAGCTGCCTAAGCTTTCCTAAGAAGGTGCTTTAGACCACTGAGCCATCCTGCTGGGCCCCTGATAAGTTTAAAGATATGCAATATTTTTAACACATTTAGAATTCATTGTGCCTTTGCAGTAAAGTGTAAAATGTTGGATTTTGGGCCAGAGAGATAGCTCTTTGGTCCAACTGGCTGTCTGGAATGCACAAGGAGTGGGATTTGATCCCCAGGATCACATGCTGGGCCTTCCCTGTGCCGAGCTGGCCACTGCCATCGGGCACGGTGGCTCACATCTGTAATCCCAGCACCAGAGAGGCTGAGATAGGACGATCACTACTGCATAGTACACACTGTTCAGTGAGACCCTAAACTAAATAAAGAAATAAATAAATCATTTTCTAAAAATGATAGATTTCTCTGAAAGGACAAGAATACGATGAACTTGTTGCTCAGTATCACACCAATCTCTAGTTGTGCTGAGAAGGGAGGGGATTCCAGTCTAGGCTGCTCACCAGGGCCTGGCTTACCTGGCTACTGATGTGGTGGTGCTGAGCCCTGATCAAACACCGCCACCCTGAGATGGTCTGATCCCCTCTGAAGGCCCTGGGCACCAAAAGAGGCAGAGGAAGCAGGCCCAGGAGACTCCCTCACATGGCCACCTGGAACTGGCCGTGCAGTGGCATCTGTACAGAGTGCTCCCTGCAGCCCTTAGGCCAAACGCAGCTGTTCCTTGGAACGCTGAGCCAACGAAGGGACAAAGTGAGCCCAGAACGTGCAGCTCTCAAGCATGGAAAAGCCCCGGCTCTGCAGTGAGGAGCAGAGTGCACCCGCCAGCGAGCACCCCGGCCCTGAGCTGTCAGTGTGTCTCAGTAACCCTATGCCTAGCCCACTGTCCTCAGCCATCGTCTCCAGCCTTTCCGCACTCCAGGCCAGCTGGCTGTGGACAAAACACGTGGGGAGGCCTCGCCACCGACAGAGCAGCTTTTATCCAAGCAGTACGTGCAGCATCTAGTGGGGCGCGTGAGCCCTGAAAACAGGAGCATCAGATCAGCCCCAAGGAAAGTTAAAATAGAAGTAAAAGTAAGCTGTTGGAATCTTACCCTGTGCTTTCCATAATTTCTTCGATAGAAGCAGATCTAAGAGCCAGGAGTCAGTTTTCTTTTTTAACGCTGTGATTTCTCTATCAAACACTGCTTTATGTCAGGAATTGGCATCCACCTTGGCGACCATCAGACTTGGAAGCTTGTCTAAAACTGACATGAACAGGGACTGTCCTGGCAAGACGAGGTTAAAAAATGAACATCACCAAAAGCTTCTTAACCCTATATGTAATACAATGTAATATAAAATAATATAAAGTAAGCATATTCTCTTCACAGCGGTGTTACCATTTAAAGTCTCACATTTAATTGCACCAAGGTAGACATCTTCTATGTGAAGTCATTTGGACAACCTTTAGAACATCAGAGCTATTGTGTTAAGCATGGGTTGTCCCTCACCTGGGAAGTGGATGAGCTGTGAGCACTGTCCCTGTTAGTCACATTATCTTTAGAGACAGTTTGTAGTTACCTTGGGAGGATGGAGAGTATAGATTTAGCGCAGTCTTCTTCCTGAGGAGGCTTTTAAATGACATAAATGAACGTCCCATTCTAATAATGCAGGCCTTGCTACATCTTTATATTGAAGGAAGCTTGAGCAGAGAAATTATCTGTGTCCTGATGTAAGTCAGATATAGGTGAAGGTAGCAGCTGATAGACACAGTCAAAAGACCAAGTTTACAAGGGCTTCTCGGGTTCATACGTAACTCTCGGTGGAGTGCTGAGACACGCTGACAGCACTTCTTTGATTTGAGCCAGTTTTCCAGGAAGTTCAGAATCTCATTCAAAGCACCCTGAGACTGATGAGTTCTAAGTCCTCTACGCTGCCCACCTTGCACAGCCCCGTCTCCAAACCTGACGGCCTTAGTCTTCAGAGAAGAGTCTTACATAGCTAAAGGCACAAATGCACTTGTTCACGTTTCTTTTCATCTAGTAAGCACGAGAAATAAGGGGCACAACAGCAAGGCCCTCCAGCCTGCCGACCCCTGTGTTGTGAGGTGGAGCCGGGAGCTATGAGAGAGCACAGATACGGAGAAGCTCTGGATTAGAGAGGAAAAAGGTTTTGTGCACTGAGCGCGGAATTACACCGTGGTGACATCATTTTGGGCCAGGCTCTGAGCTTTAAGACAAGATAGGAAAATAGATTGAAAACCTAGAGAGAAAATTGTCTGAGTCTCTCAATGCCTGGTGAAGGTGACATGGGAGAAGCTGGCAGCAGCTACAGTACGTAGGCTGCTAAGGACAAAGGGACCGAGGGACTTAAATAGGCGAGTTTGCACGGAGATGGTGGGCCTGTGCTCCTATTTGGAAGGAAACACCCACCAGAGTGCTTATCCCCGGAGACTCTCTCCCTGGACTACAATTACTCTGTTCATCTAAATGTGGTAAGTTTCATGACTTTACTTTTTCTTTCATTGAGAAAAAATATAACCTTTTATTTCCATTAATTAAGTCATCTCCATAGAAATGAGGTTGTGGGCCCCTGCCTCTCAAATTACTTCTTTTTCTCTTATTCTTTTTTCATGGCATTGCTTTGGAGGTGTCTTTCATGCATTTGTAAGTCATATACATTGCTGTCCTCTACTCTTTATAATTTCCTCCCATTTTTGGGCTGTGAGTTTGTTTGCTTTTGATTTTCTAAGTAGTTTAGGTACTTTATCAGAGTATTTATTTGTTCCCGTTCTGTTTTCTTAATGTGTGAATTCTGAGCTATAAATCTCCCTCTAAGAATTGCTTTCACTGCATTCCATAAATTCCAGTAGATTGTATTTGAATTTTCATTCAATTGCAGATATTGTTCAATTTCTTGTTTAATTGTATCTGTAACCCATGGGTTGCTGAGTAGGGTGTTGTTTAATTTCCATGTATTTCTGGGATGCTTGTGGTTTCTTTTGTCATTTATTTCCAGTTTCATTGCACTGTGGTCAGATAATATGCATGGGATTAATTCTGTTTTCTTGAATATACTTAAGCATGACCTACGCACTAGTATGCAGTCTATTTCAGAAAATGTCCGTGTGTAGCTGAAAACAATGTGTATTCCAAAGTGGTTGGGTGGAACACTGTGCGTATCTACAAAGTCTAGTTGTTCCAAGTTCTGATTCAGTCAGCGGCTTATTTGCTAAGCTTTTGTCTGCTCAGCCTATCGTTTTGGGATAAAGGGGTGTTATTAAGTCTCTTGTTAAGATTGTGATAGCGGATATCAGATTTTTCATGTCCATTAAGATTTGTTTTATACAACTTGGTGCTCCCATGTTGGGGGCATACATATTTATGAGTGTTATCTCTTTGTCTTGAATTTTTCTGCTAACCAGTATGTAGTGACCTTCTTTATTTCATTTGATCAAACTTGGTTTGAAGTTTAGATTGTCTATTTTTTTTTTTTTTTGAGGTATTGGGGCATGTAGTATTGTTTTCCACCCTTTAGCTTTTAGCTTGTGAGATTTTATGAGTTAATTGTGTTTCTTGTATACAGAAGATCAATGCTTTTTGCTTCCTTATGCACTCTGCCAGTCTATTTCTTTTAGTTGGAGAATTGAGTCCATTTACATTCAGGATTATAATTGAAATGTATTGACTTATGATTGACATGTCTTTTACTTACTGCTGTTTACTCCTTTTTCTCCTGTGTTTAATTTGTTGTCCTATTTGGCGAGTTCTTTCTGTTCTCATTTGTGGAGTTCCTGTCATTTTGGTCCCTCTCTAAATTATTTTTTAGTATTCTGAGTAGGGTAGGCTTTGACATCATGAAATTCTTTCATTGTTCCTTGTGTTCCAAGAATTTCATTTCTCCTTCATACTTCAAAGATTGTTTTGTGGAGTTTAGCGGTCTGGGCTGGAATTTGTTTTCGTGGAGGACTTGAAGCACTCTGCTCCATGCTCTTCTTGACTTCATGGTTTGTGAAGAGAAATCTGCCATTATTCTGATGGGTTTTCATTTAAATGTAACCTGTTTCATTTCTCTAGCGACTTTTATGCCTGCCTTTTTATGCTTGCTTGGGTTTTCAGTTAGGTTGATGTTATTTGGAGTTATGTATGCCTCAGTTAACTGAATGTCAGGTTGTTTTCTCATATTTGGGAAGTTTGCTGGTATTACTTTTGCCGTCTTCTTTTTATATCATTTGTATTGACTCCTTGTTTCTTGTTGACGCCTATTAATCACACGTTGTTCAATTTTGCATCATCTTAAAGATGTTGAATTATTGTTTCTTGAATCCTGGTTGTTTTAAAGAGATCCTTTCTTCCCCTTTTACTAGCTGTGACTGAGTCTTCAAGATCTGAGGCTCTATCTTCACTTTCATTCATACGGCGTTGCCAACTTGTGACTGAGATTTTATTGTCCTTTATTTCTCTTTGAAACTGCTTCATGTGATCTATTTCTTTCCTATATTGCTCATGCAAGGATTCCATCAGTTTTCTATTGTCCTCAAATTATTTGTCAATGTCTTCTTTACTAGAATTTATTGTCTTTCATTATAGTTATACTTCCTTTTTTTCACTTCAAGGGTTATTTCTAATCTGCTTTCCTTTCTCCATTTCTGCAGTTGTTCATTTACTTCAGATGTTATTAATTCAGAGATTTCTTTCTTTACTTCAGAGTTTATTTCTGATCTCATTTCCTCTGTACTTTTTTCTAGTTGCCTTTTAGTTCAGAAACTATTGAGACCTTTCTTTGTTTCTCTCTTTGTTTCTTTCTTTCACCTCAGAAGTCATTTCTGATCTTGTTTCCTCTGTGCATGTCTGCATTTGTTTCTTTACTTCAGATGCTATTAATTCTGAGGCTTCAGCCATATGATTCCCGTTTTCTTTTACCCCATTGTCTCCTGTATTTTTTCTGGGTGGGCTCTCGCCCTGGGGTTGCATCTTACTCCTTTTTTTTTTTTTTTGTCATTTTGTATAGTACTGTCCTTCGACTTTTAGGGTAGAGCTCTGGGGCAGTTATATGGTTAGCATTTACTGAAATTCAGGTCCGGATCAACCAGTTTGGTACTTGCCCAGATGCGCTGGTTGGATCTGGCTGCTGTGCTCCGCGTCTTCCTGGTGCTGCTCATGGAGGTGGTCTTGCTGTGCCCCTCTAGCAGGATGTTCAGCCCCTGGATTAGCTGCGAGGGTTTGAATCCAGCCTCTCTGCAAGGAATTTGCTGTAGTGTTCCACTGGAGTCATCCTGTCCAGGGTATGTAAAAGAGCCTACAAGCACCTTTCACTGGACTCTGGGCAGAGAAATATCCAGTCCATGTGGGCAGTGGGAAAGCTCCCTACCTACACGCTTGTGCTGGCTTCTGGGTTCTAGATGGGAGGTAATCCAGTGATCCCAGGCAGGAGGGAAGTTCCCTCCCAAAATACATGTGCCAGGGTGGCCAAGGGGTTCTTATCTTGCATAGGTGCTAATGATTATCTAGTCTCTGTGCTTTCTGAGTAATTTTCTTCAGTTGGTGCCTCAGGAAGATTTTCACTAGTGGGGAGACTGGAGTCAAGTTCCCTCATGGATGCATCATGCGGAGGACTTCTCTATGGCTGTGCACTCCTAGAGGGTACTCGTGCTGTCTCTCCACTTCCTGCAATGACGTAGCAAATGCCCATCCCCATGCCCTAGACTAATGGGCCCCTCCAACTTTTCCATTTCCAAGAGCCACAACTCTTGTGTCTTATTTTCCCTATGCTTTTGTATTTTTGGCAGATGTAATTCTACCATGGTGCTATCGTATTACAAACAAGATTCAAAAAATTAAATGTAAACATTACAAACTCAAAGCGAGCTTGTGACTTATGACGTATTTCTTTTTGTAATTGCCATTTTAATGTTAAATGTGTATACTCAAGAACAGCTTGTCCTTGTGGATGTAACGAATTCCAGTGAAATGACTCC
>PVJA010018539.1:12382-39848 GCA_004027025.1 Myocastor coypus | reverse complement strand
TTTTTTTTTTTTTTTTTTTTTTTTTTTGAGGTGCTGGAGTATGTGGTATTGTTTTCCAGCCTTTAACTTTGAGCATATGAATTTATTTATGTGTTAAGTGTGTTTCTTGTATACAGCATATTGTTTGGCTCTGTTTCCTTATCCACTCTGCAAGTCTACTTCTTTTAATTGGAGAATTGAGTCCATTTACATTGATGGTTATAATTGAAATGTATTGACTTATGTTTGGCATGACTCTTATTCGCTAGTGTTTACCACTTTTTCCTCCTATGTTTAGTTGGTTACTGTATCTGGTGGGATTTTTCTGGTCTCATTTGTTGAATTCGGATCGTTTTGGTCCCTCTCTAAAATATTTGTTAGAATATTGTGTAGCACTGACTTTGATGTCATGAAATTCTTTAGCATGGAATTATTTCACTTCTCCCTCATACTTGAAGGAGGGTTTTGCCGGGAATAGTAGTCTGGGCTGAAACTTGCTTTCATGGAGGACTTGAAGCACTCTGCTCCATGCTCTTCTTGACTTTGTGGTTTTTGAAGAGAAATCCGCTGTTATTCTGATGGGTTTTCCTTTACATGTGATCTGTTTCTTTTCTCTAGCAGCTTTTAGTATATTATTCTTCAGCTGGATTTCTGGTATCTTGACTATTATATGTCTTGGTGTGTTGTTAGTTGGGTTGACATTATTTGGAGTTCTGTAGGCTTCAGTTACCTGAATGTCCGATTGTTTTCTCATATTTGGGAAGTTTTCTGCTATTACTTCTGCCCATATTCTTTTTATATCATTTGTATTGACTCCTTTCTCATTGATTTCTATTAATCTCACATTGTTCATTTTCACATCGTCTTGCAGATGTTGAATTATTTTTTCCTGCATTTTGGTTGTTTTTGAAAGATCCTTTCTTACTCTTGCACTCGCTGCAACTGTGTCTTCAAGATCTGAGTCTCTATCTTCATTTTCGTTCATACGGCTCTGCCAACTTGTGATTGAGATTTTATTTTCTTGTATATCTCTTTGAAATTGTTTCATGCGATCTGTCTTTCCTATATTGCTCCATCAGGGAGTCCATCATTTTTCTATTCTCCTCTAATTTTTTTATTGATGTCTTCTTTAATAGTATTGAAGTCTGTCATTATGGTTTTTCTTTCTCTCTCTAATTCGGAGATTATTTCTGTTCTGTTCCCCTCTCTGCTTTTCTGTAGTTGTTCCCCTGTTTGGGATGCTATTGATTTAGGCATGTCTTTGTTAACTTTACATATTATTTCTGCTCTGATGTCCTCTATATGTTTTTCCAATCATCTTTCCACTTCATGTATTTCTTTTTTTACTTCAGATGTTACCTCTGATCTCAGTTGCTCTATAAGTTTCTGTATTGGTCTGTATGCCTCAGATGCTACCAATTCAGAGATTTCATCTGCATGATTCCCATTTTCTTCCATGGTAGTGTCTTCTGTATTTGGTTTGGGTGGGCTCGGTCCCTGAGATTGCATCCTACTCCTTGTTGTTATCATTTTGTAATGGAGCGATCTTGGAACTTTGGTGGTGTTATGCTGTGTCTGTGGGGGTTTGGTCTGGAGCCTCCAAGTTGGTTCCCCTGTAGTAGTTCCTGGATTAGTGTTGGAGCTTAGGCTGCTGGCTGCTTCGATGCCCCATGGGTGTGGTCTGTGAGTGGAGATGGAGCTTTGGAATTGAGGAGTCCTGGTAGGCTCCTAGACCAGATAGGTTGCCAGACGAGATGTTTGATGGGTTCGGTACTGGAGCTTTGGTTGGAGGGGTTGAAAAAAAAGGGGAGGAGGGGAAGGGGGGAAGGGGGAAGGGTATGGCAGACCAAGGATCCTAACCAGGCCTGTGCGCAGGCTTGGGCGGGCTGGGAACTGGACCGTGGACCTGAAGGGGAAGTTAGTCGCAGGAACACAGAGAAGAAGCAGAGGGGTGGAGAGACCTTACCCTGCAGTGGTACGGGCTTGGGCGGGCTGGGAACTGGACTGTGGACCAGAAGGGGAAGTTAGTCAGTTTACTACGACTATTCACTTTAAATAAATATGAAGAAACATACCTCTTATTACTTATGCATTCCATTTACATTTAAGCTTCAAAGGCCACAACATTTAAATTCACTTATATTAATGAGGAACTCTTTGTTTATATATCGTTTTACACAATTTCTTAACCATTATTCTAACATATACATGAGGTATGATATATGAAAAATATGACATACATTTGAGAGTCAGTTCTAAATGTATTTGTTTCTCACATCATGTCCATATTTTATTATGTACAGAGAGAGAGAGAGAGACTGAGACAGAGACAGAGAAGAGCATCCCTCTAAACCCAGTATTCTCCTATGTACAAATAATCCCGGGGCTGGCAGGATAGCTCAGTGGTCTAAAGCACCTGCTTAGGAAAGCTTAGGCGGCTGCAGGGACCTCAGTTCGATCCCTGGCACCACATGCTGCACCAGTCCTGCCCTCAGGGCAGGCTGAGCCGGCCATAAAAATAAATAAATAGTTCTGAAACAAGAAAATAAATAAATAAATAAGAAACATATAAAACAAAACAAACAAACAAACAAAAAAAGAATACTCCCAGTTAACACTGAATAGCACTGAAAAAAATAGATTAATTTACTAATGTTTGCAGAACTAGGTTGTTTGTCTTTTCTGATACATTCTTATAAAGTGAAAAGCCTCTACGTTGTTATGATAAGTCCTTCATACTTTACTGACAGGGTGTATAATACACACCCTTAACATAATGTGTTTGATGTTTTGCCTGAGGTCATGGATGCAAGTGAATTTGTCTAGAATATTAATGATCTTAAATAAAACCATGGAAAGACGTATTTTACAATATAATCCAATTCTCCTTGAGAAGTAAACTAAAATAAAATAAAATATCCTCCCAAAATATTCAAGTTTTTGTCAATGTGCAATTAGAATTTCTGTGCAAAACCACAGTGAATCATTTTTATTATATTTGATGACATCATATCTTTGTATTTCTCAAGTAAGATTATAGTGTTTTTAACCACAGAGGGAGGAAGGATTAAGTCAGTAGATTAGAAAATCAGGAAGCTTATCATATGTTCTATAATATTAGCTAGACAAGCTTTATGTGAGTAATTTGTTTTAGTAAAATAGGAAGTCAGACAACTATATATATATATATATATATATATATATATATATATATATATATGAAAAGCATTAAACATTCAGGAAGTTAGAAACAGTTTGGTTTTGGGGAATGGGATAATGGGAGAATGCAGCGGTTGCCAGTCAAGTGTTCTACCACTCAGCTCCTCAGGCCACTAGTCTAAGTTTTGTGAGTGATTAACTAAAATAACTTTACAATTATATATATATATATATATATATATATATATATATATATATATATATATAATGTTTTAGTGATGTGAACTTTGAGTTAGAAGGTGACAATGACCTTTCAGTTAGGGAATGCATTAGGGGAAAGATTCTCATTAGAAATTTCAAATAATGGAAGGAAAACTATATATTTACTATTTTTTTTATCTTGTTTCACAACCTTTGTTTATTCACTCATTTTTATGGCTGACTCAACCCACCCCGAGGGCAGGGCTGGCGCAGCATGTGGTTCCAGGGATTGAACCGCGGTCCCTGAAGATGCCCAAGCTTCCCCAAGCAAGCGTTTTAGACCACTGAGCCATCCATATTCTATGCCAAAATTAGATACCAATTATTGTCTATGATATATATATATGTATCTATATATATATTATATATAGATACATATATATATATATATATATATATATATATAATGATATTATGGCTGGCTCAACCTGCTCTGGGAGTGGGGCTGGCATAGTACGTGGTTCTGGGGATCAAACCTATGTCCCTGTGGTTGCCTGAACTTGCATAAGCAGGTGCATTAGACCACAGAGCCATCTCACCAGCCTATATCTATGGTTCCTGATGTTACATGTTTCCTTATAGTATTATCATGAATTAATATATTTAGAGCTTCATTTAAATGATTTCATTATTATTAGAATACTTATTAAAAATGTTAATGTGCTTATTTTTCATCTCACACTGTAGCACAGATTTTGATGAATCACAATACCATGGAAAATATCAACTATTATCTGCAGGGTTTGGGTAATCCTGTGAAAAGAAAAGAAAATTATGTCTTAGTTAATATTTCTTAGCTCCCCTACTATACCAGTTTCCTTCATCCTCACCTTGTGTTTATAATGAACTGGGGCTCTTGCTTTCTGGAGTTCTGAAGATTAACATTTCATAGGACTCTAAGCCCTTGGTTGTCACGCTTTTGATGGGCTTGGAATATTCCAAATGTCTCTTTCCAGTTACCAACTGACACAAAGGTGTTAGATATTTTAGACAACCCCTATAGTTTTGGCATTTTCCTTAGGTCCCCTTAGACCAGTTAGCAATCAGTTAGATCAGATATTCCAGACAGTGAACTACATTCTCCATTTTTTTTTTTTTTTTTTTTTGACCTCCTGGCAGGGAGAAGCTCCACTAGCCAGATGGTGGGATTCCTTTGGGAACATGGGCCTCCGACTTGGCAGAGACAGCAGTATTGTACACAAAGAACATATATTGTAACAGTGGGCAACTAGTGAAAATAATTAAAAAGAGGCAATACTCTGTTCACCCCATGAGCTGGCTCCTCAAGATTAAGAATATATGGATTCACATATTGGCTGTTGTTGCCAGCATTAAAATTTCCCCCTGAATGAATAAGTATTCGTTTGTGTCAGAAATTTCTACAAGCAAAATTGTGGCTAGATCTTTTCTAAACCACATCATTATCCCATAGTTCATTTACTTTAAATACGGCTTTTTAATATAATGCTATAATTTGTAGGGTCTCATGCTGATATAAATTACACATATTGCACACATTCAGATGTCGGTAGTAGTGGAACCAGTACTAACTAGCAAATTTAAATCACATATATCTTGAGAACCCAAGCAAGTTTCTGTAAAGGTAACTTGCTCCACCTCCATGCCATGAAAGTGTGGTCTTTCAGAGATTGCTACCATATTGTTAGCCTGTCATTTTGAGAAATTTAATGTCCATCTCATGGCCTCTCTCTGACACTGGCAGAGTACATGTTCCACAATGGCATTAATTACATCAGCTTTGAGTGAGGAGGCTCTTGTTGCAGAGTTCACATATGGACTTGCTGCCATCTCTCAGCATGAGCTTATATGATTAAAATGTCCAGTGTTGAAAGATAAAGACTATATGTTGGTAAGCAAATAAGCCATTCTAGTCTTCCTTTCTTTATTGACTTATATGCTCTTTCGTGAGCAGAATCTGGGGAGCAAAATATTCTAGGAGACCAAAACTCATGCTTTTTGCTCACTCCATTAAGTATATTTCTGCCTTTTTTTTTTTTTTTTTTTTGAGACAGGGTCTTGCTATGTAATTCAGGCTGGCCTTGAGCTCACCTTTGTAGCCCAAGTTGGTCTCAAACTTGCAACAATCCTAAGCCTAAGTCTCCCAAGTGCTAGGATTATAGGTGTGTGCCACCATGCCTGGCATATTTCTACTCTTCTTTTTGAGATTTGGGTTCAATATTCCACTTCCAAACATGTCTACCCCAGATCCATGCAATTAAACTTCAACTACTTAAGGTGTGGACATCATATGCGTTTTAGCCTAACTGAAATGGCGCAGAAAGAGATTGGTTAGTCTAACTCCTCACAGGGTCTTTCATGGAAGAGATGACTACTTAGTACTATCTGTAAAGACACCTTATAGATAGGTCTATAAAGCATCCGTTGTTCATTTTACACAAATTTATGAACCAAATTCTGTACTTTTTCTCTTCAGTATGTAAATCATGGGAAATATAGAAGACTATGCCATACCTTTAAGATGTTTTTTATGTTATGGGTGTCATAAAGATAATCTGGCCTGTTCCTGAACATGATGTCTTATAGCCTAAATACACTTCCCATAGTACAATTCCCACAGTATGAGGTTTACTTGTTTGAGGATTACCCCATGTGTATCCCAATGTTATTGTTGCTGCTGGTCTATGCCAAGTATTATTATTTTGCATGTGTGTAAACACTCAGGTTATAGCTGGAAATTATAGAACCATTTGACATCTCATAGCTAAACACTTTCCTTGTTATTTTCTAGGAATATACTAGGGGTTGATTTTTTAAGCAGTTAGTATTTCTCTGTCACAGTTAGAATAGCCTGATTCAAGATCGTTAAAGTCTTTTCTGAAAACCTCCTTAACTTTTTTCAGAAGCACCAAATAACTATCCATTTCTTTCACAAATGGCTCTGCCACCAGTGCCTATATATGCTTATCATTGGCCTGAATAAATTAATTTGAGGTTGTCACTCCAATTGAATTTTCTATTGCTTTAGGCAATATTCTAGAGTAGCAAATCTCTGGTTGGCCAGATAGCTCAGCTGACTAAAGCACCTGTTTAGGCAGAGCACAGCAGCTGGGGCTCAATCCCCAGTGAACTGTGCTGGCCCTGCCCCTGAGGTATGCTGAGATGGCGATTGACATGGCATGGTGACAATTGCTTATAATCCCAGCACTTGGGAGGCTGAAAACAGGAGAGTCAGTATGAGTCCAATCTACATAGCGAGACCCTGTACATCTCGTAGACCTTGTTCTGAACCATTGTTTGTTTATTCACCCATTTTATGGCCTGCTCAGCCCGCCCTGAGGGCAGGGCTGGCTCAGCATGTGGTGCCAGGGATCGAACCTCAGTCCCTGAAGCCACCCAAGGTTTCCCAAGCAGGTGCTTTAGACCACTGAGCCATCCTTCTGGGCCCCTAGACCTTGTTCTAAATGCATAATAAAATAAAATAATATAATATAGCAAATCTCTTAATTATGTACTATGTAAAATATATTATGATTCTAAGTTATAGCATACAGCATCTCAAAACTGGAAATGAGTGTACTGAATACTGGAATGTCTATACAGTAGGTTAGCAAAAGAGAGTTGAGTGAAAATTGTAAAAGCAATAACTTCATAACTTGACCTTTACTTTAGAGGTGTTCTCCTAGAAATTCTCATAGCACTGAAGCTAAGGCTGTAGGAGCATCACAAATCTCTAAATCTTTGTAGGATTTTTTTTTTACCTTGGGTATGAGTTTTATTGAAGGTCCCATTTGCCAAGTTTAAGTTACAAAGTGCTGCCAGTGTAGTAATCTGTAAGATTGACATAATTTACTCCCCTGTGGTGTACATGCCACTGAAATAGTATATGACAGAGTGAGAATAGGATGGAAATACAGTTCATTTGATCCTTTGCATAACAGAAACTGAGTAGAATGTGATTGCCCAGTCAATATTCATAGCACTTTTTAATAACAAACATACTACCCCAGCTTGAAACTATGAGAAAAATTATCATCGTTCTTTTAATTTGTACTAATCTATGATTGACATTATCCATCTGTTTTGCTTTTTTTTTAACACAGGTACACAGGAGAGTGGAGTGGGGAAATAGCAGGAAACTATTGAATCCTAAATTGTGATGGAGGCACCAATTTCTAAATTTTATTGGCGATGCAGGATTGCTCACTGTTTGATTCATTCTCTTGGGTGCATTAGTGATGGGATTTTCTTATTTGTTCTTATTACTATGAAAGTTAATTTGTTATGTTTCTGCAGCTTCAGTGTGTGTCTATCTCAATTAAATCCCCATACAGTAAATTAATGGAAACAGTATGGGATTAGACTCGTCCCTAGAAGAGTGACTTTTCTGAGGCTAAATGTTGTGTTTTATACATAAATTTCACCAAGCTAAACGACACTTCCCTTCTATAGGAGGCTGAGGGATTTGTAAGCCCTGCTATTTCAGATCTTATCTACAATCACCATGCTTCCATATTTTTGTTTTGTCAGTGATGAATTTGTGATAAAATTCACAGGTAATTAGAAAAATAACTGAAAGAATACTTACTTTAATAATTGCGGTGATTAAATTTGTAAAGTCAAAAAAGAACATTAATAATTGAGGTTGTATGGTGCAGAACTTCATCAAGAGGATCCATTTTCCTGTTCATGCTATGATGATTTTGTTAATATTTACAAAGTAGGAAGAGACAAGCATTTTTCATTCAATTCAGTGATATAATTTACTTCTACTTGACAGTTCCTGATATGTTCAGGAAAATTAATATGTTTGCAATAAGATATTACTAAATTACTGTAACCTACTATTTTTGTTAAAGAAATTAGCACAAACAATAAGGTTTGGCTTTGTAAAACTCTTTTATTAAATTCACAGTATTCTGGTCCATGAATTCATTAATATTTCACCTGATGGCTATAGTATGTGATTGTGGTATTGGGGGCCGAAATGTACAGACAAAATCACCTGTCTCTCTTCTTTCTCCCCAGCACACCTCCTTCCATGGTCGTTTATATGGTTTGTCTTTTTTGCATCAGACTTCTAAGTGTAGTCATACTTTTTAATTGACATCTTCTCCAGTACACCAAGAGAATGTATCATGCATCGTATGAGTCATGGAATAGAAGATGTGCTGTACAACACAGGCCAGAGAACTTGAGCAATGAGGTACCCGCTAGGCCAATCAGATAGCTCAGCAATCTAAAGCACCTACTGAGGCAAGTTTAGGCAAAGCACTAGGACCACAGTGCAATCCCCAGCACCACATGCCACCCCTATTCCCTCTAAAGGGAGAGAGAGAGAGAGAGAGAGAGAGAGAGAGAGAGAGAGAGAGAGACAGAGACAGAGACAGAGAAAGAAAGAGAGGGAGGAAGACGGAGACAGAGAGGGAAACAGAGAGACAAAGAAAGAAATATCTACTTAAATATTTTTGGTTTTTTAAATCACTTCATGCAGGGTCTTACTATGCAGCTTGTAGTGACCCTCCTGTTTCATCTTTCTCAGTGCTCCCCATCCTCTGAGCCACTACACCTGGTTTCAGCTGACCTAAAAATTTTTGTCCAAAAAGTTTCAGACACTGTTTAGACACAAAGGAATGCATTGCAGTCTTCAGTTCTCTTGAAGAAGATTGTAGGTCCACCTTTAAATCATCCCAATGTTTTCTCAATAGGAATCCACAGATTAAGAAACTTGATTGCAAATCAGGTTTGCAAAGAAGTATGACAATATCTTTTAATGATGGCCACAGGAAAAAGAGTGTATAAATATTGCTTTAACAAAGGTTCCAGACTCCAAACTTAGTAGACTCCAAAGAATGCACCATCGGCGCATTCCTTACTGCCTTAGTCAATGCAGGCAACGTGAAGGCAGGGTGGCTCATCATTATACAGCATTCTAATCTTCTCACCCTAATTGTGCTCTGACTATGTGGAGACAACTTACTGTCTATACCTTGGCTAATCATCATCTCCCCTATGGCCCTGCTGTGGCCCTTGACTTGTCAGGTCACAGTACACTGTACTGAGCCTCCTCAGTCCCTCTTAACACTCTCTGTATTAATGACAAGTGACTCCTTGTAAAATAAGACATCAGTATACTCACAACTTAAGAAGATTCTGGCAATAAGATCTGTTTGGCTTGAAGTATCCTGACTACAAAGTTAAATATGATACATGAAGAAGTGCTTTCATGTAGAACATTTCTCTCTGATTTTATTCAGCTCACCAGTGCAACATTGGAAAATGTTAATTTCTACATGTGCAAATAATTTCATGCTGGTCTGTATTCCATAAGAATCCCACCTCATCACATTTTTTCCTTAGAGTGGCGACTCTCTTTTCTCTTTGTGGTGATGCTGTTAGCAAAATGATTGTTGAAGCAAATGTCAGTGAGAAACAAACCTGGGTTGGAGGAGCACGAGCATCTTTTCGAACTGTGATCTAGAGCTGAATACATTGTCTCAAAGATTATCTGAGAAGGAATGTAATAGATGACACCAGATGGGAAAAAAAGTTGATAAAGATAAATAATAGTTAAAACAGCCCAATTTCATGATGGCTTTGGTGTTGAGTATAAGATAAGGAAGGGTTCAAATATTCTGTATTTTTATCAGATGAAAATAGAAGTTCTGAATTTGAAAACTAATTTCATTGGGTTGGAGTTGATGTAACTGCTCTTCATGCTTAACTTATCTAGAATTACTACTTCAGAATCAGAAGAAAGTAAAATAGTGGTCAAATATCGAACCTGAGGGCAATTAAGTGATTTCAGGAAATGTCAGATATTAGAAAGAATTTTACCTCAGAAAGCAAGGAGAGGATCAAATCGGCAAGCTAGAAATCATCCAGCGTGATCATGGGATAATCATTTGTCAAAGACACGCTGCTTCGGCACATCCTTGTCCAGAACAAAGAGCAGGGTCTCCACAAAATATTTTTCTCCTCTCTCTCTCTCTCTCTCTCTCTCTCTCTCTCTCTCTCTCTCTCTCTCTCTCTCTCTCTCTCTCTTTCTTTCTTTCTTTCTTTCTTTCTTCCTGTGCTTGCTAGGCAGGCACATATTCTACTCAACTATCTCCCCAGACTCCATCCACAGGATGTTTTCTGAAATGATGACTCTAAGGCTGTGTCAAGACTTAAAACATTTAGGAGACGTGTAATTTTCTACATCAAAGTTTCAGTTACTACATGAAGCAGAAGAGTAACTGTCATAAAAATAAACAGAAGGAGAAAGATATAGTCCCTCAGATAAAATTGAATGATAGAAACCAAATAAGCAGTTAATTTTAAAGGGATATATTTTTTTGTGTAAAAAAAAATTTCAACTATGAATGTTATTCAAAGAAAACAATCTAGATGATGCAGAGCTGGAATTGAAATAAAATGTTGAAACAACAAATTAAAATGTATTTTTATATAACATAAATGATATAAAAGACTTTGGATTCAGAAAATGCTTAGGATATGAAAGTAGAAACTTCTGAAGAGACAAAACAGAAATAAGTAGCAGAAGCAAGCACCCAGTTTGAAAAGTAGTAATTAAAGGCACAGAGAAAAAAAACAGGGAACAGAGATTTTTTTTATAAAATATGAGGAGACACAATAAACTAAATAAACGTGGCTGCAAATTTACGAAAATAAATCAGTTTCTTGACATATCTGACATTTTGACATTGTCACACAAAGATACACTATAAGTAATAATTCTTTTCTGACCCATTACTCTTGCCATACGATACATGTAAATGCAAATTTAAACAATTATGTAGGGCATGCTTATCTTATTGGATAATGAAAAATCTTAGCCAAACAAAACAGTAACATTTCAGACCACATGAAACCCAAAGGATTTTATTTGACTTCAACTATAAATTTACCTGAGTAACAATAGAAACATAGCAAGTAACCCATTCAAAACTTTGTTCATTACACCACTCATGTGATTATGTAACAGATTTATCGTACACATGTGCAAAATATATTCTAAAGTCACTCCACATCTTAAACAGTATTTTCAGTTTGAAGTATATTTTTTTCTCTTCCAGGTTTACAAAGAAATATTTTCTAAAAAAAAAAATCTAACTTTCAGAGACCAGTATTGGAAATAACGACCTAAATTTGACAATTAAGGGTAACGTCTTTTTGTTCGGGGAGGAGAAAGGACATATTTCTTTTTATTTTTATTAGTAGGTGTTCACACTGTGTGCTTCTCACAGTCATCTTGGAGAGTAGGTACATATATTTAGTACATCTTGTTTCTTTCTTTGTAAAACAAAACAAAACAAAACAAAGTTAAAATTTTTTCTGTCTCTCCCTCCTTCTCTAGTTCCCTTTGCTTCCTTTATATTTTTTTGATACTATTCATTTTATGTCTTCTTCAAATCTCAATAGGTTCCCTTTTGAAGAGTTAGAATACTTTATATTTTTAAGGTTTAAAATTTTACTTCCTTTACATAATCCCAGAAATATAAAACATGTTGGAAAAAATATTCTAATTTTGTAATATGGAAAATAAGACAAAAATAAAATGATTATGAAGTAGGTACTTTTGATCTTATTAGGTATTGTTTTTAAGTGCCCATTGTCCATGATGATTTATTCGGGCTTTCTATAATCATTTCAGGCATAGCCATATTGTATCTTACTTGTTTAATATCCAGATAATTAGGCTTGTGAATAGTTTAAAGAATTTGTATCATACTTTAGAAAAAAATATTCTTTTATATGAGCCCCAATGTCAAAACCATTAATAGGCACCGTACAATTTTATCCCTACAATTTTATCCGTACAATTTTATTCTTATAAATGTAAATTCCTTAACATAAATTCATTAACATACCAGTATCGAAAACAGAACTCTCAGTGTCAGTGAAGATGCCTCTTCCTGGTTTGTTCTGAAAGGTGAACAAAGCTCTGTGACCTGCAGGTTTAGGGTTCTGCTGGAAATCATGTTATAAGGAAGCTTAAGGCTAGAAACATGGGATCTTACATTTGAATGTGTTTTTTAACAGTTTTGCTAATTATTATGTATTTAACACAAACTCTAGGTTCTTTTGGGAGAAGAGTATTATTTGACCCAAACCTGTATTTTATTGGAATCCTGGGTATAATGAAGTTTTCTCTATGGAACATTGGAGGCTGGGACAAGACAAGAGTGAAATAATATACACAGTAATGAGCCAGTCTGAAGTTGGTCCGCAAAAGTCACACATATCATTATATTTTCCCAAAAATTCACTTTCATGTGCAAAATTCACACCTAAATGAAGTGATGCAATTTATAAATGTGAGTTTCTTCAGGATGAAAGGGCTACGTGTGCAGAATCTCTTCCTTCTTTGCCAAAGTACAAGAACACATAAACTGGGGTTATAAAATAAAGAAAATTTTATGTACTTTTGCTTTACTGGTATATGAAAGTTCTGCTTTCTAAAATTAGATTATTATGGAACCTTCAACTTCGACTTTACTTTCCAACTGTCCAACTCTAACAATTACTATTTCATGGTAAGGAAGAGTGTGATAGGGATATGTAGATAACATGGAAGAAACACTCATTATTTGGAAATAAATGTAAATTTTCCATAACATGAATGTCAATGAGATACAGTGCATTTGTATAATTTTTTCAGGGTCTCACAATGCAGCTCCAACTCATAGAGATCCTCCTATTTCCTGCCTCCCCAAAGTGCTGGAATTACAGGCACACACCACCGTGCCTGGCTTTCAATATCTGCTTTGTGCGCTTGAGAGCTGGGCCAGCTGGGCATGTGCAGCCAGGGATCGAACCCTGGGCCCTGCACTTTTCTAAGCAAGCATTACTGAGCTATACCATTTGTGTCTTTGAATTGTCACAAAGAGTTAAGTAATATACACCAAGTGGTGGCCCATTACTTTTAGTAATTGTAAATCTCATTTTAGTGTCTTAAATCCTTGCGACTCAGTAGCCAAGTTGAATACAGTAATCTAATCATCATCAACTACCATACTTTATTCATTTTTAATCCTACTTGATTCTCTTAATCTGAATAGCAATTGTATCAGTGCCATGTATCTATCCTGTGAGAACCTTTCTGTGTAAATTTGTTTTCTAGGAAGAAACTAATGGGATAGTCCTTCCGGAAAGATTAAAGGTTGATTCTTTTCAGGACCAGTAATTGAACAGAGGCACTTTCACACCAAGCTATATACTCACACCTTTTGTTTTTGTGACAGAACTTTGTTAAACCACTAAATTGCTCAGGCTGTGCTCCATTTATAATCTTCCTTCTTTAGGCCCCAGAAAGCTGAAGTGATGGATGTGTGCTCTTCAGTTTAAAACTAAATATTATTAATACAACATTGAATGTTAATGGTTTTGGAATCTGTCAGTTGAGTCCATTGGCAACAATGACAATCAATATGAGGAGAAATTTAGATAAGACATGAGAAGCTCATGCAGAAACTCGAAGTGAGAAACAAAAGTGTCTTGATAATCAGGTTTTCTAACCACCATCGTATTGAAGATACTGAGTCATACACATTGTGACAGATGTATGTGGGCTGTGAGCTCACAATGGCAAGTCCAGAAAATGTAGTAAACTTTGAAATATTGAGCAGGTCAAACTCCAGGGCATAGGGATATCAGGTACCATAGAAGGTGCCCAAAGTGGTTCCCCAGAACAGAGCTGGAGAACTCAACTTACACACCAGCAGAATAAGTTGTAGGTTCCCTGACATTCCTCACAGGTGATAAATTTTCAACACGTGTCAGTGAGAAATACAAGGGTTTGTTCAGCAGAATTTAATAGCAAATACTAAGAGAGAGTGCAATGTGAATCCTGAAGAGAAGAGGCAGAAGATGGGCATTCCAGGATATATATTTCTGTCTATTGTGTTCGGTTAGAATGGAAAGCAATTACTTTTGTTTGAGGCTGAGGCATTCTGTCCTCTTATTAGTGTGTTTTCTTGAGGAAGGACATTGATTAGGGAGTTCACACAGTTCACAGATGTATTAAGATTCTTTGGAATACTTCTATTTTATAGAGTTTACCATTATTATTGTTATTTTAATTTTTTATACATTTAGTACAGGTTCTACAGGGTGTTGCTACATAGATTGGATGTGTAGTGATCCTCCTGTTTTAAGCCTCCCAAACACTGGGACTACAGGCTCATGTCAGCATGCACAGTCTCAATCACTGTCTCAGTGCACACTGGGGGTAGGGCTGGCACAACACACTAATGATGAAACCCCAGTTTCTGCATCTACCTAAGCAGTTACTTTAATCCACTGAGCTACCTTGTCAGCCCATTAATTTATTATTATTATTATTATTATTATTATTATTATTATTATTATTATTAACGTATTTGGTTGTTGCAGGGTCTCAGTATGCAGCTCAGACTCTTGTTGATCCTCTTGCTTTTAGCCTCTCCAGCACAGGGATTACAGATATCCACACACGTGGCCTCTGGATGTCTCAGCCTGCCCCGTGGGTGGAGCTGGAGCAGCATGTGATGCTGGGGATCAAATCTGGGTTCCTGAACTTGTGTAAACTTGCCTGAGGCAAGGTGCAAAGGCAGGTGCTTTAGTCTGAAGAGCTATCTTGCGAGCCTCTGGAATACTTTTAAAGTGAATTTCCTAGAAGGAATAGAACTTGCGAAATTTTGTGTCCTGAAGCTTCAGCGTAGGGCGGAGTTTCTAAATTTTAAAATAATGGTTTTCTTTATCTCCTTTGTAATTGATTACCTTGCTCTACACTACCTTGACACCATACCATTTCTATGAAAGGGCCCACCAAAGGTAGGTATCTTAAACAAAAAGAGAATTATATCTCACTTTAGAAAAATGGAGATGATCACTAAGATACCAGTAGATTTTCTTGGTACTTTTAAAGTACTTAGATGTCATTCTGCACAGATGCATTGACATTTAACGCTTCATGAAGTCAGGATACTTGATAAGGCCCATACCAACAAGATTGCAGAAATATCATGCTTAGGATCCATAACGATAATAGTGTCCCCACAACAGTGTTGGGTTTGTCCCATGGATTTATTCTCATGCATTCTTCTTTTTGTTTAATTTTTACAAATCTTTTATTTATTCTTTTTTTGTTTGTTTGTTTGTTTGTTACAGGGTCTTACCATGTAGCTCCAGCTCAGAGTGATCCTGCTATTTCAGCCTCCACTGCACTGGGATTACAGATATGCAACACCATACCTAGTTTCAGTGGCCAGGACAACTACACAACATATGATACAAGGGAACAAACCTGGGTCCTTGCACTTGCCAAGCAGGTGCTTAGACTGCTGAGCTCTCTCCTCAGCCCTATTTTCACACATCCTTTAAAACCCTAAAATATTGCTCAGACATAGTCCTATAAACATTACCCCTATTGTGCATAATCTTTTTCCATATTTGCAAGTAGATTCATGGACTAAGATGAGTTCTAGGCTTTTTTATTTCTTTCACAGTGTTTGGTTGGTTGATTTGATTTATAGCATTATAGAACCCTCAATTAGGTAAGTTCTCAGGATAATATTAACCCATGCTAGTAGATTGCTGAACTTCACTCATATTTAATTATCCCTAAAATGTCTTCATTTTTTTTAGTATGTAGCTGATTATACCAAAAAAAAAAAAAAAAATAGCTAAAGCTATTTGCTGTATATAACGTCAAGTGGTGGAAACAGATATTAACAGAATATGTAATTTTATGTAATTTGAGATACCACGAGTGAATCACTTAGAATTCTGTGTCTCAATTTTGGCCCTAGTGATACAACAACATAAGCACACAATAGTTGTCTGAGTCCCTTTGAGGGTTGTAAGGCCTTAGGAACATAGCAAAGTAAGGACACTCATCTGGTTATCCATTACATATGTAGCCTAAGATAGACCTAAATAGGCCAGCATGTGTGCAATCAATTAATTAGACTTATTAGAGTAAGCAATCTAATTTCGTTAAAATCAGTTATAGCAAAAGTCAGAATAAAATTAAACTTACAGGGATGTCTGGATATAGCTCAGCATCACAACCCTTGTTTGGCAAGTGCGATGTCCTGAGATCAATTCCCAGAACAAAAAATAATCAACCTTAAATCAAAGAAAATAAGAACTAAGCGTCATATTGTGTTGTCCTTCAATAGTATTTTGCAACTTAAGGTAGAGATAGTTGTTGCCAGAATTTCTAGTTTTACTTTATCAACAACCTTCATAGAAGATATTTCCAGTGAAAAAGGCTAAGCAACTGTTAGAAAAGAAGAAAAAAAAAATAGTTGACATAAATTAAGGTGTTCTGGGCCAGCAAAATAGCTCAGAATTCTAACGTGCCTGCTTAGGCAAGCTTAGGCAACTACAGGGACTGACTGTGGTTCAATCCCCCATACCACATGCTGTGCCAGCCCCACCCATAGGGCAGGCTGAGCCAGCCATAATATAAATAAATAAGTAAATTTAAAAAAATAAATTAAGGTGTCCTTTTCATTAACAATTCAACATACTATTATATTCATAGTGTCCATCAGTAAATAGTTTATTATCATATAGTTCTCAGTTTAATTGCAATATTCTTTTCTTATTTAATAACTATAGAAAACATAAATAAATCTCAAAATCAAAGACTTTTGTTTCTCTTTGCTTTATCACATCAAAGTCAATGAAACACCACTGCCCATTTTTTGGGGGGAGGTGGGGGAAAGTTCTACAGGGTGTTCAGTGTTTCACTAATAAATTAGCCTCTTGGTGATCCACCTGTATTATAGCCTCCCAAGAGCTGGGATTATAGGTACGCACCACTGTGCCCGCTCATAATTATCACCTCAGCATGTCTCAGGTCCTGATTGAACCCCCGAACATGCTTAAAGATACTTTAATCCGCTAAACGATTTGGCTGGCTCAGCACAAATATTTTTGACAAAACTGAAATGTTTACATCTGTACTAAATTTAGGAAAGTTGTTGATATCTTGAAGAAACAAAGTGAATAATAAATAAAACTTTAGGGAAAAAACCCAGTATATACTGTGGTTAAAACTTTAAACACCTAACTTAAAGCTGTAAATCATTCAAAAGATATGTAATTCAATGAGAACCTTTTTGTAAATATAATAGTTAAACTTAAATGCAGTTCTTAGTGATAGCCAGAAAAATATGAAAGTATCAGTAAATCTAAGCTTCAAATGAAAGGCAGATAAATTTATTTTTACACGTGCACAAAATTTTAGACCAAATGGAGGTAGAAAAATTGTAAATTAAGGTATATACCAAGTAATATTTGAAGCCACAGAGACTAACTAACTAACTAAATTAATTAATTAAAAAAGACTGGGCAAAACTATTTTTCAGTAAACATTATATATGATATGTAATTCAGTAAGGAGATATTCCTGATTTTCTTGGGCCAATTAACTAGTAAAGAGTAATATACCTAGAAAACAAATCATTAGTTTCCAGCCTTTACAAATAACATTTTTTTTGCAAAATTTGTCTTTGCACGAATTTTACACATCTAATTTTGTGTTTTGTCTACTCTTCCACTTGCATTTTCCATATTTTCATCACTAAACAATAACTATGCCATGTATACCATCCGTGATTGCCAATCTATGTTGACTATCTGATCTAATTTTATTATTGCTTTTAGCCAATATGGGTATATTTTCTTATTAATATATGCCACTATTATTGTTACTCTTCATTGTATCTTTCTGCTTGTAGTAGTCTCTGAGATAAATATGCTTTATATGCAGAAACACCCATGCTTTTATTTCCTTCTGCTAAGTGTTAAATACGACCTTTGTTTTTTGGACCTCGGCATTATATTAATTATTTTATGGCTCTTATCAATATAACAGACTCCTAATTCCTGTTTTTGTGTCTAGATCTGCTAGAAGTTGCTGTTGTACGCCTTTCCTTTGCATCACGGTCGGGAGAATTTGTTCTGTAGTGGGTTTCTAGTTCATGGTCAGCTTACTACAACCGGATGAATTAAATTCGCATGATGCTGGGGGTTGGAGGTCAACTTGAGGATTGTTGCCAGCAGCATAACAAGAGAACCAGAGAAGTTACAGAAACACTGTTGGGGTTGTTGTTTGGAGAAGCTGTGGAGCTGTGAGGTTTCTTGGGCTGTTCTGCTGAAGGACCTTGCCATTGTGGCTTTCTGATGAACTTTTAAACAGCTTTGGTACCCATCTTAAGCATTACTTCCTGGATGGAGAGAGGAAGATGGTACACTGCTCAGCCTGATGAAGGAGCTTCTCAAGTTGGCTTTCATGATGAGAGCTTGCATTTCCTCATCAATGGAGGGACTTAGGACCTCACTGTTGCTGAGGATGGCTGTAGTACTTTGAGGGGAGTTCTATTGCTTACTTTGACCACTGATTCCTAGCTCCAGGTCCGATCCGTGAGCTTGCTAGCACAGGTCCTTCAATTGGCTGGCATAGACTTCCTAGCTTCTACCACTGAACTTTGGGCCTTTCCAGCACAGATCTGTGAAGTAGATGAATGGACCAGTATAACACTCTGTTTTTAGTACTTCCCAGCAATAAAAAAAGTTGAGTTCCCATCAGGAAAGCCATCTGTTCTGTAGGAGAATGAACAGTTTATCATCTTTCACCCTGAAACCAGAAGGTGATGCTTAACATAGATACCAGAAGTCCTCCAAAATGAGTCATAGCTATCTTCAGTGACAGTGAATGTCTTGAGCTCTTGGTGAACAAGCAAGTTCACCAGGAAAGCCGGATTGACAAGGTCATCCAGCAGAACAGCCCAAGAGAGAGCCAGTAGCTTCCAACAGCTCTAAAAGCTTCTCCAATTCTGGCAGTCACACTGCGGGCACCAAACTTCTGGTGGTCCATCTTCATTGGGTGGCATGTGAGATAAATTCAGCTGGAAGCAACCAGTTGACCACCAGTTAACAGTCCACTAGAGATACTGACAGATGCCTCAGTTTAATAAAGCTAGTACCTGACACTGTTCATTGGAATGTTCCTGCATAGTGATTCCAACGAATAGTGGAATCCTATAGTATATTTTACATATTTGGCTTTTCTGTCTCTTCAAAAATGTACAATACATCAAAATTATAGCAAATTTTAAGTTTTCTGTGACTCCTCTGACTGCCAACTGTCAAACTGTAGAGAGCTTGGAATCGACTCTGACTACGTTTGACCTTTATGGAACAGATTTTTTTTTCCAGTAGTTTGTTATTTTTACAGAGATTAAAATCACCTCTTGTGTGTTCTACACATACATTTTAATTTAATAAATTATGTGAAGGACATTGTTCATATGGTACCAAAGTGTTTAGTTTTGTTTTTCTCCTAATCTAACCCCTTGGTTCCACCAAATGAAATACTTCTATGAATCAATCATTCTAAGAAATATATCTGGTATAACATAACCAAATTAATTCTCTGTGTCTTTTTGAATATCTATTTATTAACCTGTTAGTAACTTATACATTAAATTATAAAGTAGAAAAAATAATACAAGTAGTTACTTTCTAATATTAGAAATATGTGAATAAGAAGCATTCAAGATTAAAAGGAAAATAGAGCAAGAGCTTTAGTGGCACACAGGAAACATGGAAAGTCACATAAAAATGATTAAATAGGAGGAATATACTCTACATGAAAAATTTGAGAGAAACATCCATGTGTTAAAACAAACTTTCTGTCAATCTCTAGATGAAAGTGAATGTTTTCCTCTTTTCTAGTTTTTGCTTTTTACACCTCTGTCCTTCAATGCTGTTTTATTACATTTCATATTTTTCTGTTTCTCAGTGTAGCATTGATCATTTTCATTTTCCCCTTTTTAAAATCTGTTGTTAGTTCTTTTTGCTTAAAATTAATGACTATACCAATACTATAGTTCTTCAAATCTCTCTAAAATTAGTCATTCATTCTCATTAAAATAGTTTAATGATGTCATATGTGTTTTAGTTCACTTGAAATAAAATAATTGGTGATATGTTACTTAAAATGGAAATGGAAGGGAAATGAGTGATATTCCTATTCCTGTAATGATGGTAATAATCATAAAGTTGCATTTTAGTGGGGAGAAATATATTGTATAAACTTACAATTTCTTAGAATTTACTCAAGAAGTAAATTATATACACATGTACATTTTGTACAAAGCATATTGTTATTATTATTGTTTTTAATTTAGCCCAAGGTCTACAAGGTTTCATTGCATAGATTGACCTTATGACTGCTTATGTTCAGCTTCCCAAGTGTTGGCATTATAGGCCTGCATCATCACTATTACACATCTTAAACTTCATTACTTTAGAAAGTGTGCCATAAAAAATGTACAACACCAGAGAATTTATGAACTTAAACAAAGTCTATTCATTTTAAGCTCGATTTTACAAAACTACCTGTAATAAAGCATAATTCATTACATTTTATTGACATGTTTTCCCTTGTGTACTACTTACATTTCTTTCTAGTCTTTTAAGATATTCATCTATTGTATGAAAATATGTCATATTTTCATATGGTGCTGGGGATTGATCCACGGTTCCTGGGGTTGCCTAAGCTTACCTAAGCAGGCACTTTAGACTGCTGAGCATCTTGCCAGCCTGAAAATATTTAATTTAATTTATTTTATTTTATTTTATTTTATTTTATTTTATTTTATTTGTCTTTTTGAGACAGGGTCTCGCTATGCAGTTCAGGCTGGCCTTGAGCTCACTTCTGTAGCCCAGGCTGGTCTTGAACTCGCACCGATCCTCCTGTCTCAGCCTCCCGAGTGCTGGGATTACAGGTGTGCACCACCACGCCCGGCTGAAAATACTTATTTTAAATGATAAATTCTAAGTTACAGTTTAGTTAGAGGAGGCCAGAAACACCTATAGTAACAAATTTCAAATGTTTTTGTCAATTAACAAATTAAAGATGTGCTTCCTACTGAGAGGAATTACAGTGGAACTAGTCAGTAATCTCCCACCTACTTCCGTCATTTAGTTTCCCAATAAACATGTAAACATATAAATATTTTATTATTGATGAGGGAGCATGAAATTTTCTATGAAATTTACATATCAACTAGTATTTAAATCAGCGTTTTAGTCGCTTTCCCATCAGTAGGAAAAAATGTGGAACATATACAAGAAAAAGGAGAAGAGTGTTTGGCTCAGAATTTCTAGTATTTGAAGTCCAAAGTAAGCTGGTCCCAAGGTACAAGCAGCATGCTGGAAGGTCCTGGTGGATGAAAGACAATTATCACATGGCATCCAGAAGGCAGACAGAAAAAGGAGAAGCTGGAAGCAGAATCCGTACTTGCGGGTCCTATCCAGATGAGTGAGCCACTTGCAGTCAGGTCCCACCTCCTACCAGCACATTTGCTTTTGAACTCAGATGGATGAATCCACTAAAGAGTGTAAGGCCTCCATAATCAAGTCATCTTCCCAACACGAGAGCCTCTTGGGAGATATTTTTTGTTTGTTTTGTATTTAGTATAAGATCTCACGCCTCTGCTTGATTCATAGTTGTCCTCCTGTCTTCGGTCTCTGTAGCACTGGAATTACAGGCATGTGCCACCACATCTGCCACTCCTGGTGTGCCCAGGGGCAGGGTTGGTGTGGCATGTGGTACCAGGGATCGAACCCCTGATCTCTGTGTTTATTCCACAGAGCTATCTTCCCAGCTCCTGGAAATGCTTATTCCACAGAGCTATCTTCCCAGCTCCTCAGAGACATTTCACATATACAATAGAATATTTGCCCATATCCTTTAAAAGACTTGTGTTTATTTTATAATGTAAAATACATTGAGTACATCTCTTATCCTTGCCAAATTTATCACATTTTCATTATAGATGAAAAGCTCAAGAACTCAGTCACCTCTAAGAGTCCAGATAAGTTCATAGTTTTGAGTCTATGTTATATAAGAAAATTAAACAATTGCAAAATACAATAACAGAAGGTGTACCTTCTCATCCCAAAAGAGAGGAGATGGGATAGAAAGGAATAGGACAATCTCCAGACCAAAACACAGCAGGGTAAACATTAACTTGTATGTTTTAATATTTGGTTCTCAAACTTGGTTGTGGTTGGATGTGAAGTCCAAGCGGTTTGGGTTTGGATAAAACCTTCCCAGGGATGTATCCCTATGCTCTTGCTTGTTCCAGCCCACGTGGATTCTTCGGTTATTGCGTTGCCCTCATGCAACCTTCCTCAGCTGACATTCCACATTCCCTGCACCTCCCATTTTTTAGGTTGTGCAGTGCTTTTTCAGCCTCACTTCCATAGCTTACATGTTAACTGATCAGTTGCACACTACCTAGGTTCATGGCCCTTGTTTTGAAATCTAGATGGAAGCCTCTGTGACACCATAGCCATCACATTCTGTATTCTTATAAAAGAAGCAACTTAGAGATAGTGTCAGGGTGTGGGCCCAGCACAAGCAGTAGCCAAGTCATTCTGGATCGTGGAAGCAGTGGGGTCTAAGTGCTTGGATGGCTGACCATAGGAAAATGATTTCTGGAGAATCAGTTTTCTAGGAGGCCCCTAGGGAGCAAGGGCCCTAGGGAAAATGATAGCAATGTTTTGCAGCCCTGATCCAGTAGATTGTGGGGTCTTTCTGATTCCATAGATGAATTCAATAATTCTTTGCTATTTTCCTGATACAAAGTATTTGCCTTCATTTTAATGGTAATTTTCCCATGAACCATGCTTTTCCTATCTCCAGCTATTCATGTATTTCATGTAGTTTCATGCATAAAACCGAAACCTTTTCATACCTGCTTTTTTGTTAAAGATTTTACTGTAGATCTTGCAAAAAGCAACCAACAGCACCTATGCTGCAACGTGAACAAGGGGCTGACTTGACATTTCCTCCCTCAGATTAATTAATTTCACACCTTTAAAACAAGTCTCACACACAGTGTTAGACATAGAAAAAATGTAGACATGTTCATTGCCAAAGGATAACATGCATGTCTTCTTGTAAGTTACAAAGAGAGTTCTTATTACCATTGGAAATTAAATTAGTGTGGCTTGTCCTGTCTGCATTCTGATCTGCATCACACTTTTCTGAGTTCTGATTAGAATGCCTTGTTAATTTCAATGTGTAGCATTTTAAGATCACTCTAACTTCTCCCTCCAAATCTTGCCATTTTCCTTTCACAAAGCAGTTCCGCCTTTATAAACCACATGATAAAATATATTCTCACTAACAGCTGCATTTGTGTTAGTTACTTTTCAGTCACTAGAAAAAACATCCAACATCTACCAATTCAACAGCAAAAGGTTTATTTGCTCATAATTATCCATGGGTTAAGTTCAAAATCAGCTAGCTCTAAAGCCGAAATTACACAGTGAAAGTGCCTGGCAAAGAAAAAATATTCACACCAAGAATATTTTTATTCAAGAAGCAAGAAGGAAAACTGGAAAGTAGGAGCAACAGCACACATCTTGAAGTCCTGCTCCCAGTGCCCCATCTACAATTAGGTGCCACCTCCTGGCTATACATTGATCTACTGAATTCATAATAAAGGAATCCACTAATTAGCATACAGCTTCCAGCATTTGATCACATTCTAAATGCATGAGAATTAGTGAGAACATTGCCAACATAGATTCAACCAATCAGGTCAATCTTACCTTTATCTATTTCCCCAAATATGAGGAGTACTTGTGTACCATTAATAAGATCCTGGATTTGAGGATCCAGGATCCTTGAAAACCTGATCTCAATTTTCACTTTAACCCATGGCATTCAGAATATTCTGAGGAATATAAAGACAAAGTCTTAACATTTCTGCAGATATGTGCACAGAGAATAGTAAGAAATGAACCACAACATTTCTGTTCATGTATTTTATAACTAATTGTCTTCACTACCTAACTTCAAGAGATTATATTTCTCTGATGCCTAGAAAGGATGAGACAAACATATATGTTCTGATATATGGTGCATATATCTTCATGTGTTAGCACACATACTTATTTTACTTGTTCTTCATCTTTTTAAAGTTTTTTAGCTAGTACATAATTATTTAAATTTCATACACACTAATATGTAATCTCTTTATATGGCTATATTATATAATTTACATATATAGTTATAGGAATTATATGATATTTAAATAAAGGTAACCATATATATTATATATATGTAATATATTATTATTTTAAATGATATTTAAAATATACATTATATTATTATTCAAGAAGATATACATACTCTTCTTGAATAATAATTATAGCCGGGCGTGGTGGCTCACGCCTGTAATCCCAGCACTTGGGAGGCTGAGGCAGGAGGATCGCTGCGAGTTCGAGACCAGCCTGGGCTACAAAAGTGAGCTCAAAGCCAGCCTGAACTGCACAGTGAGACCCTGTCTCAAAAAGCCAAAAAAAAAAAAAAAGAATAATAATTTATTTCCACATGAAAATAATATTGAAAATCCTGGCTTTTGAGTGTCTTTTTTTTTTTTTTTCAGTACCAAGGATCAAACTCAGGAACTTATCCTTGCCAGCATTTATTCCACTGAGCTGTCTTCCTGGCCCAATGTCTTCTATTTTTTGAAATGTAAAGAATCTTGCTATTACTAGTAATCATCCTAAATATTCATTAATCTTTCTTTTTACCAAAATTTTCTGTTGTAACTTACTCTCACTATATATTTGAAATGTTGACTCTAAAGTTGTGTAGGGAGATTTTAATTTTTTATGATTACTGAAGAGTTTATAACTGAAAATTTGATACATGTTAAATAAATTATATAATTTCTGTCTGGTGAAGAGATAATTATAGTATATATATATATATATATATATATATATATATATATATATATAATTATATAATATTAATATCTGACTTTAAAAGGAGTAATAAAATCAATTAATAAAATCATTAAAGTTAGAGCCGGGCGTGGTGGCGCATGCCTGTAATCCCGGCACTCGGGAGGCTGAGGCAGGAGGATCGGTGCGAGTTCGAGACCAGCCTGAGCCACAAAAGTGAGCTCAAGGCCAGCCTGAACTGCATAGTGAGACCCTGTCTCAAAAAGACAAAAATAAAAAAATAAAATAAAATCATTAAAATTAATATTAAAATTTTACACACCTATTAATAAAAACTAAAGTTAATACTGTTATATTTGCAAAAGAGTATTTATAAACAGAGAACAAACACGAAAATGGTATTGAAAGTCTACTTGCTTAATGAAAAAGGGTTTTTGGTTTTTTTTTTTTTTTTTTTTTTTTTGTCTTTTTGAGACAGAGTCTCGCTCTGCCAATTTTTATTTATTTATTTATTTGTTTATTTATTTTTTCTTGATTCAGAACCTTTGTTTGTTTATTCACTCATTTTTATAGCCATCTCAGCCCAGCCCGAGAGCAGGGCTGGCACAGCTTGTGGTGCCGGGGAAAAAGTTATTAAAACTACTTCATCCTGCATTAAATGTCAAAGGCAAACTAGTAAGAGATGAATTTTATTTATTTATTTTATTTATTTTATTTCTTTATTTCTTTATTTATTTCTTTATTTATTTATTTCTCTTTTGAGACAGGGTCTCACTATGGAGTTCAGCCTTGCCTTCAGCTCACTTTTGTAACCCCGGCTGGTCTTGAACTCACAATGATTCTCCCACCTCAACCTCACAAGTCCTGAGATTACAGGTCTTGACACCGCGCCTGGCCCTCAGGTGAATTTTAATGTTTACACAGTACAAGTATTTTCTAAAATTTGGAGCTTTAATTAAAATAATTTAAATATATTAATCTAAGTTCATTCCTGCTAAAACTGAGGCTGAGATATAGGACTCAAAATTAAGAATATAGAGCATTCTATATAGAGAGTAAGTTTTCATGGTAAGATGTGTTACATTACCTTTTCCCTTAATAAATATACTGTTATGTTATTTTGGTTATATTTTAATATAGAAGACAAATAATTTAGTGAAAGATTATATACATCTATATTTTAATAACCTTGCATTCATAATCTCTTGGGAAAGTGTACTTTTACAATAAACAATTATGAATCATGCTTTAGGAGATGATGAAGAAAAATAAAGATTTATTGGTACTTTAACCAATATGTGTGTATTAATGTAACATTTCACATTATCAGAATATAAAACAAGAACTACAAAAATCTATGATTTTTGAAATGCTTTTTTCTTTTTTTTGCTCATCTCAGCCTGCCCTGAGGGATGCGCTGGCGCAGCATGTGGTGCCAGGAATTGAATCATGGTTCCTGCAGTTGCCTCAGGTTGCATAAGCAGACACTTTAGATCTCTGAGCCATCTTGATGGCCCCAGAAATGTTTCTTCATAGCAATAGTGCTTATCTTCCAGGAGTTTTTAGTTCAGTTAAAAACATACAATATATATATATATATATATATATATATATATATATATATATATATAATTGAATAGAAGTAAAAACATACATGTATGTATAAGATGATATTTTAAAATGTATATAATCAGAACAACATGAATTTCATAGGGATAGAAATTATTAGACATTTAGAACTCAGGTGCAGCGACCAGAGCCGAGCAGCGATCAGGTAAAGACTCCCCCCAGCCAGTGTCCATCCCCAGAACTCCAGTGGCTACTCTCATCTGCCAACCTGAGCAACCTGGGTGGCTGTCAGAGCTGCATGGCAACCAGAGCCCAGTGGCAACAAGAGAAAGACACCCACAGCCAGCATTCATCCCCTGAATGCCAGCAGCAACTCCATCCACTTTCTTGAGTGGCCCAGGGGGTCACCAGAGCCCCACAATGACCAGTAAGACACTCCAAGCCCAAGTCCATCCCCTGAGCTCCAGCTGCAACACTATCCACCATCCCGACCAGGCTGCGCCATGGCCAGAAGCTAACTGCATAACTTCACGAAAGTGCAGAGATCACTGCTGTAAAAAAAAAAAAAAAAAAAAAAAAAAAAAAAAAAAAAAAAAAAAAAAAAAAAAAAAAAAAAAAAAAAAAAAAAAAAAAAAAAAAAAAAAAAAAAAAAAAAAAAAAAAAAAAAAAAAAAAAAAAAAAAAAAAAAAAAAAAAAAAAAAAAAAAAAAAAAAAAAAAAAAAAAAAAAAAAAAAAAAAAAAAAAAAAA
>PVJA010018539.1:0-12282 GCA_004027025.1 Myocastor coypus | reverse complement strand
AGAGGAGAACAGAAGAGAAATAATCTCTGAACTAGAGAGAGAAAAGATAGCTATAATGAGAGGCTTCAGTACTACTAAAGAAGACATTAATAAAAAATTAGAGGAGAATAGAAAAATGATGGATTCCCTAAATGACCCATATAGGAAAGAAATAGATCACATGAAACAATTTCAAAGAGATATACAAGAAAATAAAATCTCATCCACAAGCTAGCAAAACCGTATGAACGAAAGTGAAGATCGAGTCTCAGATCTTGAAAACACCATTACACCTAGTGAAAAGGTAAGAAAGAATCTCTTAAAAAGAACTATGATGCAGGAATAAATAATTCAACATCTGCAAGTTGATGGAAAAATGAACATAAGATTTATAGGAATCAATAAGAAAGAAGATGTTGACACAAAAGATATAAAAAGAATACTGGCAGAAGTAATAGCCAACAACTTCGCAAATTTGAGGAAACAAACAGATATTCAGGTAAATAAACATGACCAAAAACACATCCAGATATATAATAGTCAAGATCCCAGAAATCCAGTAGAAGAATAATATACTACAAGCTGCTAGAGAAAAGATACAGATCACATTTAAAGGAAAACCCATCAGAAAAATGGCAGATTTCTCTTCACAAACCATGAAGTCAAGAAGAACATGGAGCAGAGTGCTTCAAATCCTCCATGAAAATAAATTCCAGCCCAGACTGCTATACCCAGCAAAACTCTCTTTCAAGTATGAAGGAAAAATAAAATACTTCCAGGACAAGAAACAACTAAAGAATTTCATGGTGTCAAAGCCAACCCTACAAAGTATACCTCAAAAAATATTAGAGAGGGGTTAAAATGACCCAAACGCAACAAATGATAACAGAAAGAACACACCAAACAGGGAGAACAATTAAAGACAGCAGAAAAAAGAGTAAACAGTATTAAGTAAAACTTATGTCAACCATAAGTCAATACATTTCATTTATAACCATTAATGTAAATGGATTCAATTCTCCATTTAAAAGACATAGACTGTCAGAGTGAATAAGGAAGCAAAATCCAACCATATGCTGTATACAAGAAGCACACTTACCTCATAAAGAAACTCATAGGCTAAAAGTTAAAAGATGTACAACAATACTACATGCCCCAGCATCTCAAAAAAAAAAAAAAAAAAAAAAAAAAAAAAAAAAAAAAAAAAAAAAAAAAAAAAAAAGCAGGGGTAGCAATCTTGTTTGCAGACACTCTAAACTTCAAACCAAGATTGGTGAAACAAAATAAAGAAAGCCACTATATACAGGTTAGGGGAAAAATTCAAGAAGACTAAACACTCATAAATATGTATGAACCAAACAGAGGAGCACCAAGTTATATAAGACAAACCTTAAAGGATATGAAAAATCTACTATTAAATACCAGGATCTTAACAGGAGACGTTAACACCCCTTTGTCCTAAAAGACAGGTCAAACAGACAAAAAAAATTAGCGAGGAAGTAGCAGAACTGAACCGGAACCTGGAACAACTGGACTTAGTGCACATACACAGAGTGTTCCACCCAAACACTTCAGAATGCATATTTTTCTCAGCTGCACATGGGAAATTTTCTAAAATAGACCACATTTTAGTACATAGGTCATGTTTAAATATATGCAAGAAAACGGAAATTATCCCACACATACTATGTGACCACAGTGCAATGAAATTGTAAATAAATGACAAAAGAAACCACAAGAACCCCAGAAATACATGGAAATTAAACAATACCCTTCTGAGCAACCAGTTGGTCACAGATGAAATTAAATAAGAAATTAAGCAATGTCTATAATGTAATAAAAATTCAAACATAATTCACCGGAATTTATGGGAGGCAATGAAAATTTATAGCTCTAAACTCACATTAAGAAGAAATAAAGGGAACAAACAAGTACTCTCAACATCTGAACCTACTAGAAAAAGAAGAGCGGACAAAATCAAAAGCCCAAAGATGGGAGGAAATTATAGATTAATGCATAAATCAATTCAGACAAAGAAAACAATACAAAGAATTAATGAATCAAAAAGCTGGTTCTTTGAAAGATTACATAAAATTGGCAAATCCCTAGTTAACTTTATGAAAAAGAGGAAAGAAATGACTCAAATTGAAGTAGTAAGGAATGAAAAGGATAAAATTACTACAGACCCAGCGGAGATTCACAGGGTCATAAATAGCTACTTTGACAATCTTTACTCTCACAAAATGGAAAACACAGAAAAAATGGACAGATTCCTAGGAAAGTAGAAATTATCAAACTGAATCGAGAAGATATAAGAACTCTAAATAACCCAATAACAGCCAATTAAATACAAAATGTAATAAAAAAAAAATCTGACAAAGAAAAGCCCAGGACCTAATGGATTCACCATTGATTTCTACAAGAAATTGATAGAAGACATAAGCCCAATACTCCTCAAAATCGTCAATGAAATTGAAAAGGAAGCAATCCTCCCAAAATCATTCCTAGAGGTAAGTATTACACTGACACCAAAACCAGAGAGGGATGCAATTAAAAAAGAGAACTACAGGCCAATTTCTCTCATCAACAAAGATGCAAAAATCCTCAATAAATTCCTTGCCATTAGAAAACAACAACTCACCAAGAAAATTATACATACATACAGGTAGGAATCATCCTGGGGACGCAATGATGGTTCAATATATACAAACGTATAAATGTAATACACTATATTAATAGAGCCAAAGCCCAAAATCATGTGATTGTCTCAATTAATGTAGGAAAGGCTTTTGACAAAGTTCAACACTCATTCCTGTTGAAAGTCCTGCAGAAACTTGGAATAGAGATTCTCTACCTCAAGCATATCAAAGCCATTTATGAAAATCCAACAGCTAACAAAATTCTAAATGGGACAAAACTGAAATATTTTACTCTCAAATCTGTTACAAGACAAGGATTTCTTCTATCACCACTCCTATTCAATATAGTTCTGGAATCATTAGCTACAGTCATTATACAACACAGAGAAATAAAAGGAATAAAAATAGGTAAAGAAGAAGTTAAATAACCATTATTTGTAGATGACATGATAATTCATTTGGAAGATCCCAAAACCTTCACCAATAAGCCACTAGAATTTATACAGAAATTCAGTAGCAGAGCAGGTTAAAAGTCAACACAAAAAAGTCAGTGGCATTGCTCTACATGGATAACAAACATATGGAGAGAGAAATAAGAGAAACGGTACCTTTTAAGATAGCACCAAAGAAAATGAAATACTTGGGAATTAAGCTAACTAATGAAATAAAAGAGCTTTTCAATGAAAAGTACAGTACTCTGAAAAAAAAGATCAACCATTAGAAAATTTATCATGTCTACACCCTATGCTCTGTATAACTATAAAGAGGACAACAATATGCATTGAATCAATTATTGTGAATGTTCTACTAACATGTTTTGAAGCTGTCACATTGCAATTTCTGCTTAAAGTAATAAAAAAAATTTTAAAAAGAAATTTAGACCTCAAAATATATTTTAATCATTTATATATTTAAATATTTTAGTTATTATGTATGCATATATATGTACACGCATGTGTTCTATAAAAGTGTTTATATGTGTTGGTACATGTATAAATAAATTACATAAACACAACTTCATCATTTTAAATGGTTATGTGGACATACATTCTACATGTACATCACAATGTATGAAATATTTCTTATGTTTCACAAGGAAACACAGATAAAAACTATTCATATACATAAATATCTCACATAAATATAAATATGAGTATTATAAATGTATGTATCCATATAATTTTTAATATGATCATGATACTATGTCATTTCCTTTTTTTAACTGAATATTGAGTTCAAGCACAATATTGACTCCTGTGCTTGCCAGTCAGGAGTCATTGTTCTTAAATAATGACTATATAAGGGAGTGCTCGCTAGAGATACATATATATGGTTTATATACATACATAACTAGTTACATGTTAGGCTGAAAATATCTACCTGGAGAGTCTAGTCTAGAAGAGTGAAGATGAGTATTCCTGTGCTGGAGATCTTAAATTCAAAGATTTAATTTTCCATTCACAGGTCGAAAGCTTGAAGCCTACACTGACATCCTGCCCAAGTACATATCGGGTCATAGAAAGATCTGTACTGGAGAACTAGAAGATATATATATATATCCAAGGCAAAGGTGAAGATCAGAGCTGCTGCAAAGAAATAGAAGATAATTTTTTTTAATTTCTTTTATTCTATTTAGTTTACAAGCCTATTGATTGGTGTTACTCAAGCTTACTGGTTGGGTTCAGGTGGGTCTTCTGTCTTCAGTAAACTCCTTCAGTGAAACCTGCAACTATTCTAAATCAATTAGTTGGGAAATTCTTAGCTGAGCTGACAAAACAGTTAATTAACAAAATGACTAAGCAGATTGAACAAAATAGTAACATTCTTATAAAACTTCAAATTTGAAAATTTAAGGTGTAACTTCAAAGTGAAAAAAAGATAAAAGTGAAAACTTGTTAAATGTATAGATAAAATATACATGGATATTATATATGTGCATATATATATATATATATATAATATCCATATATACTAAATATACTAAAATATCACCAGAAAAATTTTAAAATAAGAAAGTTGGAAATAGGAGTATATCTAAAATTTTGACATGTTAATTTTTGGTAGGGTTCTGAAACAAGTGAGAAAGTTCATAATATTCACAAGTGTCTCAGTACACAGTGCTACTCCAAAACATTCCTAGTACTGATGCAAATGTTTGTTCTCTAACTTGGCTAAATCATACGCTTTTGTAATGGTAGAAAGATACAGAGACTTCTATGTCTTGATTGACTGAACATGGACAGATGACTGAATTCTGATATTAAAATTTAGATTACTGATTGCATATTCACTTGAGAACATGAAGCTTTGATTTTGAGGTATGAGCTATCAACAAGCAACATTAGGTTTGCATTCTTCTCTGCAGGGATTTTTAACAACCCCGATGAAGACACAGCTTGCTAACCAAGGTAAAGCAATCATAAAGTTAACCTTCCCCAGGAAAGGGCAAGAGGATGGTGAAATTCAGTGTTACCATGGTGAATAGGAATATAAACATAGCAATAGGAATTGAAATGTAGAACAGGTTAATTAACTTGCTGGACAGCATTTTGTGTTCTCAAATTGTGTGATATCTATAGGCCATAAAGAAAAATGAGGTAACTAGAAAGCCAGAGATAGTGCAGAAGCAACATCAAGTGTTGCTTTGACAACTTTCATCCTAAGTAAAGGTAGATAAGCCTTTTTACTGGATTAAATGCAGGGCTGTGATACTTACGGTTATTTGATGGTCCCCACGAAGCTATTATAACACCCAAGAACTTATCTAGTTTTAATGGAGGAGTAGCTGAATTGATTTTTGTAGTTAGGGATGACCAAGGAAAGCAGAAATGGGGCTTCTCCTTCAGACTATTGAAACATTGTCTAGGTATGTGCACCAGGAGTAGACACACATTATGGAAGAAATTTTTACGGTACAGCCTCAGGAAATTTTGATATTCACTGACTTCAATGTCTACTTGAACACAGAGTCTTTTTGTGTCATTTCTGATAACTTCCAATAACTATTACTTAATGGAGAGCATTTCTCCTTAGATAGATCATCCAAAAAAGTAATTAAATGTATTCTGTCAAAATTGTTACTTAACTTGAAATTTTATATATATATATATTGTCTTTTTGAGACAGGGTCTCGCTATGCAGTTGAGGCTGGCCTTGAGCTCATTTTTGTAGCCCAGGCTGGTCTCGAACTCGCACCAATCCTCCTGACTCAACCTCCCGAGTGCTTACAGGTGTGCTCCACCACACCGAGCTTATATATATATATTCTTGCAAGAGTAGTAATAAGTAAATGAAATCATTTTATGCATTTATTAATATTCCAAATTAAACAAAGGAAATCTACGTATAATCTAATAATTAAATCACAAGGAAAATGTATATGTTCTCAGCCTACGGCATGAGAAAATCAGGAGGCTGATTCTCAGAACCTCTGGGCCAGACTGCTGAGGAGTATTGATGTTCTCCTCAGTTGAAGGCAAAAGGACATGGACTGACTTAGGCTGACAATGCACTGAAAAAGAAAGAAAGAATTTCCACTTCAGTAAAGGGTCATCGAAGACATTGATGGTTAGGACACTACAGGGAAACAAGAGCAAACAATTTAGTGGCTGGTCCTGATATTTTCGTGGGTCTAAATTAGTAAACATATTCATTTGGTCTGCTAAAATGTTTCTGTGTGTGTGTTATGAAAACAACATTGGATTTGGGTTCTAAACTGTAAATCTGAGCTATTTCTATGCTTTGCTTTCAAATTATATTGAAGACATGGATTCTGATCCATTTAATTTGCCTAAGTCTGTACAAATATTTGCCAAGAGTATCTCACACATTGTCAAGAGGCTCTTCTGGCAACTATATTGAAGTTAGAAAAATCAAAGGTAAATGTACTATTACCATGATCAGAGGAATCCTCTTAAGTCTCAAATAAAGTACCTCTGGTGGATATTTAATTTAACAATTTCATTTGTAAAGTAATTCCCAAATTTAGAGCAATGGTCTCACACACAGGGAAGGCTCTAGTAGACTAACAGCTTGTGGTCAATTTGTTACACACGGGTGACCTGATCCCGTGTTGTGCTCTGTAAGGTAGGCCCTCCTGAGGATTTTTGCCTATAACCTAAGAAGAGGAACTGGAGAATGAGAGCAGAAGCTGTTGGAAGCTATTGGAGAAGCTGTTGGAAACTTTAGTTTTCCTTCAGGAGCCTGTTGTGCTGGCTTGCTGTTCTCATGCACAATGGAGTCCAGCACCTTATTGGTGGTAATGGTTATGGTTTATTTTGAGTGAGCTCTAGTCCTTAGTTTGAGCATTGCTTTCTGGCTCTGTAAGCAAAGGAGTCAAGTGTGGCTTTTAAGAAATTTTGACATTCTGTAATTTTTTCACTCCCAAAAGCACTGCACAAAGAATTCAGGTCAATCTAATCAGATTTTAAAGTGAAATAATTAGCAAATCTTATCTCTGTGTTTCTGACCAACACGTATGCATTTGGGTATAATTCAGAAAACAATGGACTCCAGGTAACAAAATTAATTCTCCATTCTTCTACACATATTTGTTTATCTTGTTTTACTTTAGCTTAAAAAATTCTAGCCCAGCACATAGGAAGCTGAAACAGAAGGATTATTGTGAGTTTCAGGCCAGATTGAGATATGTACCAATACTTTGTCTTTAAAAACTTTGATTTACAGCACAATTCAACTCAATCCCAACATTTAAAATATATTTTTATCTTATTCCTGGCTCATTCAAATGATGTATTTTTATAAACACTGAACCTTTGAGATTTTAGGAAAGTTTATGGGGAAGAATAGAATGTCTAAAAAACCTTCTATGTAGGAAACTTTGGCAGGCAGAAAGAAGATCAAAAGGCTGTGCCTGAGATGAACTCTAGGAATAACAGGGGGAACAGGAGCTCAAGAAGTGAGGGCCATCTATGGAAATGAGTGTAGTTTGTCACTACTAAGCTTTACCAAATTTCCTATGACCTATGACACAAGAAATTTAGTTGAAGAATCTTTAGCTTTGAAACTGGCTGGAAGACAATTGTATATGAATAAAAATAAGGTGAATAAAAAATATCCCATAGAATGGGATAAATTTTGCTCTGTCAATACCTAAGGCGTCTCTTAAATGAATGATTTTGTTCAAATCCAGTTCTCCCCAGAATGGCAACTCAAGACCCAAAATATCCATGGTGAATATATTGCATTTGTTAAGAACAAATGATTAGGATTTTAAAGAAAGTACTTGTACGAAACGCGAGTTTTTCTTGGAAAATAATATTGATACTTAGAAAATCCTCAGGAGAGATTGCAATAATTATTGGAAATATTATGCTTCTTTATGTTTTTTTTCTGTAGCTCCAAACCTGATGGTTAACCACCTAGGAACAGAGATTTCTTAATTTGTAGTCCATGGCATATATATATATATATATATATATATATATATATATATATATATATAATCTTAGAGGATCTTCTCTCTGGAGAAAACTAATCTCTTAGCAAAAGAAATTTAAGACAGCAGAACCTCTTCTGGATTTTTTTAATGGCCCCTGGAAGATTCTGATACAGTGAGAATTATAGACTCAGAAACCTTTTAGGTTAGATTGAACCACAGGTTTATTATTTATTATTGCATTCTATTACAAATTGTACTCTCTTAGGACAGGTAGCACTTTTAGACATTATGAAAGAGAGCAAAAAGACCTTATATGTAAGGTCTGAGTCCGGTAAATAAGTCAAATATATGTAACTTATAAGAAAACCTATATACCCAGCTATGATTAAATATTCAAAGATTTAAGACTGAGATCCATTATGACACTAGATCTTTGAAATCTCTATGGCCTTTGAAGTTCAAAGGACAAGATACTCAACAGTTGCACTCACAGCCAGAGGCATTATAGAATTTATCTCATTGGGAACTGAACAATAGTTGCAGTAATAAACACAATCCCCTCAAAAAGAGAATAAACAATATTAGTTTGGTAGAGCAAGATAGTCAGCTATTATTACATGGCTTTTAACAGATAGTTAAAGACAGAATAAAGGGACAGAAACATATTAGTGAGAAGAAAAGCTCTCATATATCCTATGACTGAAAGGTGTTAACACAAGTGGTATATGCTCCAGAATTAGGTATTTGATGTGATTGGACAGGGACACTTTTCTGGATTTTCCATTTAGTGCCAAGGTAGGAGCGAAGGAAATACTTAGAAAAGCTTTTATTAGCAGTTCAGGACTGGTTCTGTCGGTCTAATTGCTGACCTGACAGCTAAAGACTGTACTTTTACTTCCTGCATTGGTTATTGTACAGGATGGGTAGGGTTAGTAAACTAGTTTTTCGAGATTATGAATGCAGGTTCTATTTTTATGTATGGCCACCCACTGTCTCCATGGATTCCCAGTTTCTCAATTTACTGATCACCCTGCAACGGACTTTATGGGTAATATCTTATTTGTGTGAAAATCCTGGGATACAGACATCGTTCTTGGCTGTACTTTTAACATAGTAAAACTGAACCCTAGAAAAGTTAAAAAGCAGGAAAAGGTTACTTGGTTAAGAAGTGATTGTGATGCGATTTGCGATCTCTAATGTGCTGCTTAATCTGTACAGCACTGCAACCAGTAGGAAATGGAGTTATCCCTAATCTGCTGTTTATATAATAAACCATGCTCTTATGTGATTTTAAGAATTTGGAACATGCTTAGGGTAGCTGAAATTTTACATTTTAATTATACTTAGTTTAAACTAATTTGCATATAAATTCAATAATTATGTGAGGCTTTATGCTTCTGTATGAGTGAACTCGGCTCTGTAAAACTCAGAAAATCAGCTTTGAGGGAAGTAAAACACAATTTTTAAAGCCTAAGTTATGAGAACAGAAAGAATATGTAATTAGCAAGAAGAGTCTGGGAATGAATAACTAAAGGTGGTTCACATTAACTAAAGGTGGTTATCTATATGTTCACATTAACTAAAGGTGGTTATCTATATGTTATGTATTCTCTTTCTGTGTTTATTACACACCTTCTATGTACAATTACTCAGGCTGTGTATAAAATAGTCACATAATTTATAATACTACTTTGCATAATTAACATATAATACCACAATAGATTCATATACAATAGTAGACCCAATAACACCAAAAAAGAAGGAAGCTGAGTTGCTGTAGTAGCTAAAGATTAAAAATTTCTCTCCTTGAGGGATCAAAGAGAAAAAGAAAGCAAAACAAGTTAAATAAACAAAATCCTTTACTGAATTAGCAAGTTTTTTCCTATATTGATTCTGTGGAATAGTCTCCACAGAAGGAATTATCACTGGGTTTATAATATTACATCTTTGATGTCCTTGTTTCTATACCAATGCATTTGAGTTTATTTGGTGTATTCAACTCTTAAAAATCGAGCAAAAAACTTCATTTTATGTGTATGACTTTTCATTGAAACTAAAAACTAAGAAGCTGGGCATGGTGGCGCACGCCTGTAATCCCAGCACTGGGGAGGCTGAGGCAGGAGGATCGGTGCAAGTTCGAGACCAGCCTGAGCTACAAAAGTGAGCTCAAGGCCAGCGCGAAATGCATAGCGAGACCCTGTCTCTCAAAAAAAAAAAAAAAAAAAAAAAAAAAAAGAAACTAAAAACTAGTTTCCTCTTTGATACCATACACTTTTTATAACAGCACACTTTACAGTGTGAAACTTAGATATTCTTTTTCAATGTGTAGCATTTTACAGGTAAAACAAACAAAAAAAATCCACTATATAAAATGAAAATGCATCCGTGGTGGTGGCACATGCCTGTAATCCCAGCACTTGCGAGGCTGAGACAGGAGGATCAGTGTGAGCCCAGAGCAGCCTGGGCTACAAAAGTGAGCTCAAGGCCATCCTGAGCTGCATAGCGAGACACTGTCTCAAACAGACGAAAAATAAAAAAAATAAATAAAAAATTTTAAAAAAATGAAAGTGCAACACTTCAGACGGGAACATGATAAATTTGTTACATGTGAGTATGCACTAAAACCTTTTTAGACACTTTTTTTCGTCCTTGAAATACAGTTAGCAAAATGTATATCCTGTTAGTGACAAAAGCTGAACAGCTACCCCCTTTTCTTTCAAACATTTTGCAGAAAGACAGGTATTTTCCAATTCAAATTTCAGTCAAAATCGTATTACTCCAGGGATAGAATTGCTTAAGTCTGTAGAATGTGAAGTCATACTTCTCAATCCAGTGTGACTATGCAATCAGCTTTGATCATCATCCTAGAAGTTGTTTCCAGAATCATATCTTCTATTTTCAGGAAATACTTAAATTCTTTCTTCTTATTAAATAGTGCGGTTATTTTACCCCTCAGAAGTTATGAGTTTCTGAAATATATTTCAAAATAAAAAATCACGTTTTTCTAGTCTCCCTTCCATGCAGCCTACGCTGAGTGACAACTGAGTTCTTCTACCCAAATTAGTTACCATGTGCTAGTTAATCTACAAGACTTGGGAAAGTAGACACCTAAATAATAGTTATCTATACACACTGTGTTCATTAAATCGAGGTAAGTGGTATCTTCAAATAAGAAATTCTATGGAAACACAGACATAAAACATTTAAGCAGACGTTTCAGTTGATAGAAAACAACTTCAAGGAAGTACTTTAATAAAATAAACATGGTAATGACACATAGCCTAAAATGATAACTTAAAAAAAAAAGAAAGACAATATCATTTATACTCTTCTTTCAAATTCATTCTTGGTTATTGCGATTGTAGAAATACGAAATGCTGTTTAAGGAATATGTTTAATATTTTGAGAGCTGTGAAACACTGACATATATTGTATTCTTAATATAGATTTGATGATGAAAAATCACAATTTACAGTTTTGACATCTTAAAAACAAAATATAAGCAAAGTCAATTAAATATAAATCAAGACATGATAAATTAGTTATGAATACTCCCATTTCAGCAATTTAAAATGTACTTTGCTTGTCCATTCATAAATAATAAATGCAAAGTTTAAGAGCAATATGATTGCTTATTGTCTCTTTTCCTGTATGGAGACTTTGGCTCATCAAAGTGAGATAGATTTACACTTTAAAGATATTAAACTACAGAAATAAGGTTGCATTAAATAGACAACGGACTAACAAGTTGAGGATTCATTAAATAATTAACAAACTTGTACAGTAAATATTTGCTAAGCACCTTTCACATGAAAGGCACTATTCTAGGTTGTACACACTTGTCAATTAATTATTTTTCTTCAAAAAGGAAAATTAAACTGTTGGAATTTGCATTTTGATTTGGGAGAGAAAAATAAATAATTGTGTGAATGTGCAGTATGATAGATTACATATTAGCATACAGGTAAATGTATATTTTGATATGTTCAGCATTTGGTTTGGAAATTTTATATATTAGTTTTAAAATTCAAATGTTTTACGGCTATAGACTTCTTCAACAAAAAATATTGAAGAATATTTAGTTTAAATATTCAATTTTAATAGTCATAAGACTTAGATTAGATCTTGCAAAAGGGTCATGATAGTAGCCAAGGTGGTGTTTTGATTCACAGGTCTAGAAATTGGAATTTATTCTTTTAGACTAAGAGATGATAAGCCTGAATGCTTGCTTTGTGTAATGAGTCTTCAAAAGAATAATAAATT
>PVJA010018538.1:0-34269 GCA_004027025.1 Myocastor coypus | reverse complement strand
AAAAAAAAAAAAAAAAATCAATAGTATTCCTGTACACCAATGATAAACTTACTAAAAGAGAAATTAGGAGCTGAATATCATGGCAGATGCCTATCATCCCAGCCCTAGGGAGGCAGAGGTTGGAGGATTATTGCAAGTTCAAGGGCTGGCTGAGCTACCAAGTGAGCTCAAGGTCAGCCTGAACTTTATAGTGAGACCCTGTCTCAAAAGGACAAAAAAAGAAAAAACAATAACAACAAAAAAACCCAGAGAAATTAGAAAAACAATACCTTTTACAATAGCATCAAGTAACACTAAATAACTTAGAGAAGTAATGTAACCAGGGAAGATCTCCACAATGAAAACCAAAGTTCTGGGCCCGGTGGGATGGCTCAGTGGTCTAACGCGCCTGCTTGGGTGGGTGGCTTCAGGGACTGAGGTTTGATTACAGGCACCACATGCTGTGCCAGCCCTGTCCTCGGGGCGGGCTGAGCTGGCCATAAAAATGAGTGAATGAACAAAGGTTCTGAAACAAGGAAAAAAAAAAAATAAATAAAATAAAATAAAAAATTCTAAAAAAAAGAAAAAAAGAAAACCAAAGTTCTCTGAAAAAAAGAGATGAAGAAGGCACTAGAAAATGGGTAAGGAGGCCCTGCCTAGCAAAGGCAAGGTCCTGAGTTTGATACCCTGTTCCACAATAAATAAATAAATAAATAAATAAATAAATAAATAAATACAATAAAAAATAAAAAGATAAAGGAAAAGAAAAAGAAAATGGGTAAGCAGAACCATTCTAGTCAGAATGGCTGTATTTCAAAAACTGTTACACAGACTTAATTCAAGCCCAATTAAAATACCAGCAGCCTACCTGACAGAACTAGACAAAATAATTCTAAAATTCACGTAGAACCAGAAGACACTTAGATAGCAAAAGCACTTGTGGCCAGCAAGGGCAAAACAGAGGGTATCACAGACCTAGAATTTTAAGATATATTACAAAGCTACAGAGATTAAAAACAGCAGGGTATTTGCCAAAAAATAAAAAATAAAATCAGACTTGTGCCTCAGTGGTATAGAAAATGAGAAATAACTCTAGACTGTGCTACTCTCTTTGACACAGGGGCCAAATACTTTTGCTAGAGGAAAGACAGCCCCTTTAAGAAATGGTGCTGGAATAGCTACTTATCTACATGTTGAAGATTAAATCTAGATAGACCTGTATCTCTCACCATGTACTAAACTAAAATCAAAATGGATAAAAAAATCTTAATATTAAAACACAAACAATCTGCTGGAAGACAAAAGTAGGTAAAACACTTGAAGACATAGGTATAGGCAGACTTTCTGCAAAGAAGTGTGGCAGTATAAGGAATAAATCTAAGAACTCACAGAAGGGGGTCACATCTAATTAAAAAGCTTCTAGATGGCAAAGGAAACCATGAACAGCACAAAGAGAATGGGAACCTATAAAATGGGAAGAAAATTTTGCCAACTACTCCTCAGGTAACACAGAAATATCTACAATATATCAAAAATTCAAATCAAGCTGGGCGTGGTAGCGCACGCCTGTAATCCCAGCACTCGGGAGGCTGAGGTAGGAGGATTGGTGTGAGTTCGAGACCAGCCTGGGCTACAAAAGTGAGCTCAGGACCAGCCTCAACTGCATAGCGAGACCCTGTCTCAAAAAAGACAAAAAAAAAAAAAAAAAAATTCAAATCAGACCTCCTAAACATAAACACTCAATCAAAAAAAATAGGCATCTGAAATGAATAGACATTTCTCAGATGAAGAAATACAAATGGTCTATAAACACATAACCAGCTATTATAAAAAATGCAAATTAAAACAACATACAAATTCCACCTCACTCCAGGAAGTACAGCAATCCTTAAGAAGTCAAATAATAACAAAATGCATGGTGGAAAATGCCTTTAATCACAGCACTAGGGAGGCTGAAAATTGGAGGATCTCTATGAGTCTGAGCTGCATAGCAAGAGCCTATACTGAGCGGGGAGTACCCAATACATAGAAAAATTATTTTTAAAAAATACTCTCAAGATTTATAAAAACCTGGGCTGGAGAGATAGCTCAGTAGAATAAGTGCTTGCCTGGCAAGCGTAAGGACCAGAGTTCAGTCCCCACAAAAAACAAACAAAAAAAGATTTATAAAAACCTATAATAATCCGAGACAGCATGGTATTAGCTAAAAGATAAATAGGTCAATGGAACAGAACAAAGAGCCTAGAAATAGAAACGTATTAATATAGCCAACTGATTTTTGAAAAAAAAAAAAAAAAAGACAATAGAAAAAAGATAGTATTTTCAACAAGTGGTGCTGGAATATCTCATCATCTATATGCTAAAAATTAAATCTAAATTAGATCCTATCTCTACCAAACTTAATGCAAACTGTATCACAGAGGTAAGTGTTAAATAAAACTATAAAACTCCTACAAGATAACATCTAGGAAAAAATGTAGACAACACTGGGTTTGGTAATGATCTGTTAAACAACATACCAAGTGTACAAATCATTACAAAAAGTAAAGAGTTTTCTAAAATTAAAGATCTCTGCTGTGCTAAAGATATTGTTAAGAAAATAAAAAATAAGTCACAAATTGGGAAAATATTTGCAAAAGATTTATCTGGTAAAGCACTATTTTTCAAAACACAAAAACTCAAAACTCAACAAGAGAACACTTTGAAAATCTGTGTGATGATGCATGTTGATACTTTCAGTGACTTAGCAGGCATACATGGTAATGCACATATAGAATCCCAGCATTTGAGGCAGGAAGATTTTGAGTTTGAGACCAACATGAACTATACAGTGAGACCCAGTCTCAAAAAAATGAACAAAAAAGGCATGAGGGAAACTCAGTACATAACATTCCTTAAAATAAGCCTGTTGGAAAGCACTACATTCTAGATACAAAAAAAAAAAAAAAGCAATGGGTACCAACAGTTAGGATGGAGGGAAAAATAAACAGTGGAAAACAGAGGATGTTTAGGGCACATGAAATTACTTGGTTTGGGGCCAGGGAGATAGCTCAGTGGGCTAAGTGCCTGCCTGGGAAGCACAAGGACCAGAGTTTGATCCCTAGTACCACATGCCATGCCTGCGGTAATCATAGCACTGAGGAGGCTGAGACAAGAGGATCACTACTAGTCTGAGCTGTGTAGTAAGGCCCTGTATTAAATTAATTAATTATTTGGTATGATGTTACTATTTATGGTACATAGAGCCCATTATAAATTTGTCCGAACTTAATAGAATTTACAATACCAAGGTAAACTTTGCACTTGGAGGGCTAAATATGTATCACTTAAGCTCATCTATCTAAACAAACATCATTCTAGGGGTGAATATTGGCAATGGCAGATACTATGTATATGGGGAGCAGGAGGTATGTAGAAAATCTCTATATCTTCTGTAAATTTGACTGTGAACCTAAAACTGCTCTAAAATAAAGCCTATTAAAACAAAACAGGTAAGTTAAATATAACACCTTGATTTTAAAGGTATAATTTCATGGAATATTTTCTTTCCATGTTAAATACATAGGATAATTAAGCCTCAATAAAAATACTTGTTTAACTCAGTATGATGGTAAATTCCTATAATCTCGGCTACACTGGAAGATGAGGCAGGAAGATTGCCAAATTTAAGGCTAGTTTGGGCAATTTAGCAAAACTCTGTCAGACAAAAAAATCTTTTTTTTAAATATTTATTTACGTATTTACTTATGGCCGGCTCAGCCTGCCCTGGGGGTGGGGCTGGCACAGCATGTGGTGCTGGGAATCAAACCACAGTCCCTGAAGTTGCCTAAGCTTGCCTGAGTAGGCGCTTTAAACCGCTGAACCATCTTGTCGGCCCAGAACAAAAAAATCTTAAAGGGCTGGGGTTATAGTTCAGTGATGAAGTGCCCCTGAGTTCAATCCATAATACCCCCAACAATCTTATATTATAGTCCATAAGTGAAGTTACCCCAGAACTACCTAGTCAAAGAATCCTGGCTTCTCTGTAGCTAGACTTTTTGAACAATACTCTCCCAATCCTCTACCACTTAATGGCTAGATCTCATTACTAAAGACAAACATGCTCTGGCATGATCTATACCTGATAAGGAATAGAAAACAATTACATTCTACAGAGTTGCTACATTGAAGTTCATCTTGAAGTACAGAAGATGTGTCACTGGCACTAAGGGGAGAAGCATGATAGTAACAGGGTCCGTGACATAGGAACTGCTCATAAGCAGATAACATACACTTACTTACAGATTTACATATAAACTGATGATGTTGAAAATCAAATATAGTTACTGTTACTTTACAGAAATATAACTAAAGTCAGTACCGCTAACAAGAAGACTTTATAGAAATGGTGTGCTCCAGGCTTTAGCTTAAAGGCACCAAGAATAAAAGAGAAATAGCTGGGCATGGTAGTGCTTGCCTAATTCTAGCACTTGGGAGGCTGAGGCATGAGGATTGCTGAAAGATTATAAAGTCTGCCTAGGGGACAATGAATTCAAATCATCTCAATTACACAGTAAATCCCTGTCTAAAAAAGAAAGAAGAAAAAAAAAATAAAAAAGAAAGAAGACAGACAGACAGACAGACAGACAGACAGACTGACTCAAGGAAAATAGACACCATGTAGCCTGATTGAGGCAGAATATAGAAATGCAATATAATACATATGAAATTACTAAATAGATAATAATAAAAACCTGGCAGTCAGATTTAGTTTAGATTTGTCAACTCCAGTCAATTACTAGAGATGGCTAACACAGGTAAATGAGATGTTCATTCAGTCCCTGTTTATCCCAGTCAATGTTCAAGGTGTTAGAGGTATACTGGTGAACACATAGTCTGAAGATTATTTTATTATTTTCATTAAGGGGAATGACTAGAATCAGTAGGACATACTCTCTGTATGAGTCCAATATACCTATCTTTTTTCTTTTTAATGTATTTAGTACAGAGTGTACAGGGTCTCATTACACAGATGGGACTCACAGTGATTCTTCCTGTTTTTCAGCCTCCTAAGTGCTGGGATTATAGGTGTGCAGCACCACAACCAGCCATGATTATCTGACTACAGAAACAAAGAAATGAGAAAATCAATGTAGCAAGATCCAATGAAGATTTGACTTGATGGAAAACCAAAGGGAAAAAAAAAATTACCCAATTGGAAAAGTAGTCAAAAAAAGAAAAGAAAGAGAAAATAAAATAAAATTTAGTGCTTCAGCTTCATTTAAGATTTCAGTTGGGGCCCAGGATTGTAGCCCAGTAATAAGAGTAGCTGCCCAGCATGAGTAAGACATGGGGTTCAAGATGCTGGTACTGTGCATCCACACCCCCATCCCTAATTATCTATAGGTAACTAAAGAATGGGAAAAAGGTAAAAGTCTAAAAAGCAATAATCTCTAATATATAAGTTTAAACAATCATAACAAAAAGGAAACACTTAAAGAGTGCTTACTAAGCCAGACATGGTGACTCATGCCTATAATCCTAGCACTGGGGAAGCTAAGGCAAGAGGATTGCTGTGAGTTCAAGGTCAATGAGAACTTTGTCTGGAGACTCAAAAAAAAAAAAAAAAATGTCTACTACTTCTAGCCCTAAGAACTTTGTATATATTAATATTTAATACTCAGAAGAACTGTATTAGGCCAATTTACCTAACTTTTTTCTTTTTAATGTATTTAATACAAGGTCTACAGGGTCTCACTACACAGATGGGACTCAAGTGATCCTTCCTATTTTTCAGCCTCCCAAACACTGGGATTACAGGTGTGCAGCAAAACACCCAGTCTTGATTGCCCAGCTCAGCACAACCACGAGTGGGTTCTGAATTGCATGTGGTGCCAGCTCAGCATACCTGGGAGAGGCTGCAGGCATAGCATGTGGTGCTGGGAATTGAACCCCTGTCCCTGAACGCTTAGTCTGCTAACCCCAGGCGCTTAGTCCACTGAGCTATCTCAACAGCCCTAAAGACTTGGTTCTTACATTAATGATAAAGAGTTATCAGGATGGCCACCACAGATTCTGCAGTGGGAGTAACAGCTGCCCTCGCTGCTCATGCAGCTACCGCCACTGTTGCTTCCTGAGGAGTGGGCTTGGAAAGGAATCTGTTGCCAATCCCAGCTTTGTTGGAAGCACCTCTGCCCCCCTGCAACCCTTCTGTGGGAATGACCACGGACAAAAGTAAGCTGATACAGAAAGCCAAACTCGCTGAGCAGGCTGCATGCTATGATGATATGGCTGCAGCCATGAAGGTGGTCACTGAATGGGGGCATGAACTCTCCAATGAAGATATGAATCTGCTCTGTGGCCTATAAGAATGTGGTAGGTGCCCATCAGTCCTCCTGGCATGTCATCTCCAGCACTGAGCAGAAAACAGAGAGGAATGAAAGGAAGTAGCAGAAGGACAAAGAATATTGGGAGAAGATAGAGGCAGAGCTGCAAGACATCTGCAATGACATTCTGGAGCTGTTGAACAAATATTTTATTGCCAATGATACCCTACCAGAAAGTAAGGTGTTCTACTTGAAAATGAAAGATTTTAGTTATATTTCTAAATAGAAATAGTTATATTTCTGGACTGATTATTTTAGTTTCTGAGGTGGCATCTGGAGATAATAAACAAATCACTGCGTTGAACTTCCAGCAGGCTTACCAGGAAGCATTTGAAGCTAGTAAGAAAGAAATGCAGTCTACACACCCAGTCCTACTTGGCCTGGTGCTTAATTTCTCAGTCTTCTACTATGAGGTTCTGAACTCTCCTGAAGAGACCTGCAGCCTGGCAAAAATGGCTTTTGATGAAGCCATCACTGAATTGGATACACTGAATGAAGAGTCTTACAAAGACAGCACACTGATCATGCAGTTACTTAGGGACAATTTCACCTAATGGATGTCAGAAAGCCAGGGTGATGAAGGAGATGCTGGGGAGGGAGAAAACTAATGTCTGTTGTGCTCTGTGATCTGTTCAGTGTCACTTTACCCTCCACATATATCTCTTTGTGTGATAAAAAGAAAAAGAAAAAAAGATTTATCAGGATGGAAGAAATGAACATGAATGAAAAATTTTACAGGACAAACACAAGAGGGATGAAAAACTAGAACTTACAAAGAACTCACATAAAGCAAGAAAACCAGAACTCACAAAGAGTAAGAAAGTAATAGTGCTAAATGCAGTTTGACAACTGGATAGTACCTGCCAAACTGTCAAGGACAGCTCAAAGAAGGAAATAAAGGAGAAACCTCTGTATCTGTCCAGAAAAGTGGTTTTGACAGGAATAAGTTTCAACAGTATAAGGGTGACATTTGTAGTCGTCAAATAAAGGAATATAGTGCTTTTACTAAAAGGGAAGGAACCATTCTAAAAGTTAGTGGCTCAGGGATTTTTCTAACTTTCCAGAGTCACTTATAGTTATACCTGCACATATGAAAGGTTTTAATTATCATCCTATGGCTACTGAGGTCCAGTTCCTTTAGCAATTCTTCACAACTTTTTTCTTGGGGGGGAGGAGGGTTTGGGTCAAGGCTAGCCCTGAACTCATAGCAATCCTCCTGCTTCAGTCTCCTGAATGCTGGGATCATAGGTGTATGCCACCATGCCTGGCTTTCATTAGTTCTAGCAATATTCATTTGTGTAACTCAACTCAGGCAATCTATAGAAGGACAATCTGTTTTTCTTTTCTTTTCATAAACCTATTTTAGGACTGGACTCTTAGCAGAAACAGATGGCTATAAAAATTAACTGCCAGGGATCATTTCCTCAGGTTAAGAAGTCCTGAAAGCTCCCCACGGTAGGAAGAAAACTGCCAAGTCCTTAGCTTTTGTTCTGATTTCAGATGTAATTTTCTGAGAATGTTTTTTTATCTTTTATTTTGATGATTGGTGTAAGTGTCCTATTTATTTCCCTTGCTCAACTGTTTCAATGGCTGCTTTTAATTAAACTTCAAAACATACTCACTAGAAAATTACGAAGACAAAATAAATTAGATGTCAAATAATGAAACTGCTCTATTAAATCTAATATTTAGCTCTTTCAAGCTAAAACAGAAGTCTTTTTAAGTGTATGAAGACCTCACGGCTTATCCTTCTACGCTCTTGCTCCTGTAACATTTTCACCACTTTTATTTTTTGAAACAGGGTCTCACTATGCAGTTTGAGCTGCCTTGTGCTCACTCTTGTAGCCCCAGGCTAGTCTTGAACCCCCACAGATCCTGTCTCAACCTCCAGAGTGCTGGGATTACAGATGTGCACCAGTGCTGCCAGGGGATCCAGGCTGAGATGATGTACCTGGGGATCCATGGTTCAGACTGCCTGGATGTGAGGCCAGGGACCAAATACAAGCCTTTGTGCTTGCCAGGTAGGTACTTATGCCTCTGAGCATATCATACCTACCTTATTTCCCTGGCCCCTCGCCACCATTATTGTAAGGGGTGCTTAATCTTCCAGGGTTTCAGCTCCAGAAGGCAAAGGAGCAGCCCAGAGACACCTGGACTTAGGGATCTATTAAAGCTGACCCAGCATTATAGGAGTAGCAGGGGGCACAGCATGTTCTGTGGCTCCAGGTCAGAAACCCTGCTTCTCCTGCTTCCATCCCCAGAATGACACAGAAAGGAGGCCTTTTGAAAGGCAAGCCTACTGACTCAGGGGCAACCTCCTACCTCAGTTATTTTCAGACTTCATAGCTCTAACTGAAGAAAAATCATAGCAGCAGAGGAGCAGATGAATTTACATTTTTATAACTCCTAATCATTTTTGTCTCTTTGAAAATAAAGAAAATGATATAACATTTAATTTGTGATTAATCAGTCATTAGATCCTTTACTAAAGTCCTGTGTCTTTTTTTTTTTTTTTTTTTTTTTTTTGTCTTTTTGAGACAGGGTCTCACTATGAAGTTGAGGCTGGCCTTGAGCTCACTTTTGTAGCTCAGGCTAGTCTCAAACTCACACCGATCCTCCTGCCTCAGCCTCCAGAGTGCTGGGATTACAGGCATGAGCCACCACGCCCAACTCCTGTGTCATTTCTAAACATTACAACTGCCTGGTGAAATCTCTTATCTCCTATGTAAGTACTGTACCATCATGCCTTCACTGCTTTATGAATGAATTTATCAATTTAGCCTATTAAATGACAAATTCCAATAGGGAATGGAAAAGTAAAGCAAATTCCTGGCCTGCTTTATTCTGCAGTGCTAGAAAATGAACCCAGGGTCTCACACAAATGAGGCAGGTGTTCTAGGTCTGAGCTACATCTTCACCCCTCGGTTTGATTCTTCATGAGCCTCATCCACAATGAAGGGAAAGGAAAGCCTATGTATGTGCACTTCCTATGTCTTAAGGCAGGCTGCTTGTTTCCTTTTAGTACTAATAGAACTACAAAATTTAAAGCACTCTACATCATATGCAATGAAGCTGAAACATTTGATATAGAATAAATGGTGATTTGTGTAATCACTCTACAGAGCACAGAGAAGGACTGATGTGTCAAGGGCACACTGAACTGCTTTAGTTGTTCTTGCTGTATAACCAAGACTTGAATTCAAATACCAATTTCATGACTTACACACCTTTGAAAAATATGTAGATTCTCTGTGCTTTCATTTTCTTGTCCGTGTAAAATGAAGATTGTTGTGGGTGATTATTTCAAGCATGACAAGCATAAAGGAATTTATTAGTATTTTATTATTCATGATTCTCAGCTTAGCATTCTTTTTACCATATACTGGCTCCTTATAAAAATTCCCTTTTATGCTTTTATACATGCTTTTGTTTCAAAAACTCTATTACATATATATTATGCACATTTAATATATTTTGAGAGAAACAACAGGAAAAAAAAATAGGGAGTTCATAGCCAACCCCCACATTCCCAGCCAGTGAATATAACAAATTGTGAAAAGAAGAAAACAGTCTTGGAGCTGAGGGTGTAGCTCAGTGATAGTTTGTTCTGAGCATGCTTGAGGCCCTGGGTTCAGTACAAAAAAGTTGAGTCTAAGAATTACCTTTTCTGCTTCCCATGCCCATAAACATTTATAGACAAAAAGGACAAGGACTTCAGAAGCCCAAATGAGGAATCAATTAAGAATAGGGGCTGGGTATATAGCTCAGCAGCACAAGCACCTGCCTGGCAAGTACAAGGTCCTGAGTTTGATTCCCAGTACAAAAAAAAAAGGTAAGAATAAAAGTTGGACTGAATGATCTTAAAAGGTTAAGACAGGAGCTTTTACATTTGAATTGCAGGGATATGGAAAACATGCTAGAAAAAAGTACTTGCATGGTTATGTGTTAATTATAGATGCTAAACAAACAATGAATGGGGATGATAGGGCTGCAACTCAGTGTGCTGAGCCAGCATGGAAGAGGCCCTGAGTTTGATGCCCAGGATAAAAAGCAACGAAAGAGAGAGAGAGGGGGGGGGTAGAGGGAGGGGGAGAGGGAGAGGGAGAGGGAGAGGGAGAGGGAGAGGGAGAGAGAGGAGGAGAGGGAGAGGGAGGAAGAGAGGGAGAGGGAGACAGGGAGACAGAGGGAGATAGAGGGAGAGAAAGAGAAAGAGACAGGAGAAAAAAAAGAAAATGTACTGTTCTAGAAAATTAGAAGGCTGGGGAATGTCATAGGCAATTTTAAAAATCCTTTCAAAACTTCTATGTGTAGCCATGTGTGGTGGTGCATGCTTATAATCTCAGCACTTAGGAAGCTAAGGTAGCATTTCAGGCCAGTCTGGACTACACACCAAGATCCTCTCACAGAACAGAGCAAAACACAAAACAATCTATTTTTAAAAAAAATCACAAACAAGGGCCAGGGAGATAGCTCAGTGGAATAAGTGCTTGCCTGGTAAGTGTAAGGTCCTGAGTTCAATTCCTGGTACTGGAAAAAAAAAAATCACAAATAATATTGTTTATGAAATATTATTTCTAAACAAATTGTAATTTTAAAAGATGACTAGACTGAATTTAACATATATCAAACTCTGTAAAAAGTGAAAATAATATCTATTCTTTTTTTTTTAAGTGTATTTTTAGTACCAGGTTTAACTACATAGATTGGACTTGTCTTGATCTTCCTGTTTTTAGCCTCCCAAGTGCTGGGATTATAGGCATGTGCCACTATGCCCAGTCTCAATTGCTGTCTCAGTGTGCCCCAGGAGTGAGGCCAGCACTTCTTGTGGTGCTGGGGATTAAACCCCAGTCTCTGTGCTCTGCCAAAGCAGGTACTTTAGTTTGCTGAGCTATCTAGTTGGCCCTCAATATCTATCCACTTTTAATGTTAATTGGAGAAAAATCACTCAATCTATTACCTGCTTTCACTGATAAAATAGTAGAACATAGTAGAAACACTTTTACTCGGTAATGGCAAAATGACAATTGAGGTTCAGAAAAAGTGAATAAGAACTTTCAGAAATGTAAAACTATGCATAAAAAATGTGCAAATCAAAATAAAAGCTCATGGGCTGGGGAGATAGCTCCGAGGCACAAGTGCCTGCTGGGCAAGTGCAAGGTCGTGAGTTCAAACCCTGGTCCCACAAAAAAAAAAACAAAAAAAACAAAAAACAAAAAACAAAAAAACAAAATAAAAGCTCATGTGAGACAAGGAGGATATGGAAGAGGCAGTAGACATGAGAATCGCATGGGAAACTTCATCCACAATACACATGTACACACCATTCATAATTTGAATGTAATTTCCAAAGTGAATATATGTGTATATTTAGAATGTCCAAGTAGTTATGATACCACGTTATCTCTAAACCCTTCCTACTATTACTTCAGAGTAATAAACTATTACTGATATTAGCAGAGGAAGACAAAAGTATAAAATTATTTTGTTTATATATATATGGCAGGAATATAATGAAAAAGACTGCTAACTGACACTGAGACAGTAATATAATTATCAGTGGAACAACTTATGGGAAAGAAAAAGGAAAAGAGAAGTAGGAAATATGAAGAGAAAAGGTATTATCATTACTTCCTTGATAAATACATTAGAAAAGGAAAACTAGGCACAATGGCCCATGCCTGTAATCTCAGCACTCAGGAGGGTGAAGCAGGAAGACTGCTCCAAGTTTAAGTCCAGCCTGGACTACACAGTGAATTGAAGGCCAACCAGAATTACATATCAAAACCCTGTCTCAAAAAAAAAAGATGCTTATTATATACATTTTCAAGACGTGTTTATATTTCTGCTAGGAAAGTGACAATATGACTAAACATGATAAAACAACATGAGAAGATGAGATAAGATGAAAACAAGAAAGCAGAAAGATTTGACTAAAGTAAGCTTACAGAACGACCCAGGATCTTCTCAGACTGCTGACCTGCAATGTGCTCAGTACTTGTACAGGTAATACTTACGAACATAAGTGAAGGGAGAGGGGTGAACAAGGCACAGGACAAAGCTAAGTTTTGTCTTCACTGCCTTGATTTCTAGTTAGTAAGTCTAGGGCTCACTTCAGCAGCATATATACTAAAATTCTAATTCCTAAGTCTACTAGCACTTGTGGTTCTGAATCCATCCACCCTCAAAATCTCATCAAGGATTGCTCAAAAACAGATTACCATAAAAGGCAAAGAAAGCAGTCACTAATGGATAGTATATGTATAAAAAAGATAAAATCTCTGATTCAATATTTTACTACAGAGAATTTACTTTTTAATGTTAATAAAATTCAAAAAATAACAATGTGAGCACTACTATTCATTAATTGCCTTTTAGGTATCAGGCACCATGTAACAATTCACATGTGCTGCATTATCACCATAGTAAATCAATACAGCCTCCCATGAGGCAGCTAGTATCCATATATTACATGTGAAAAACTAAAGATTGCAGAAAAATGATTTGTCCAAAGTCATATACAGAAGAGTCAGAAGTAAGACTGGATTTGATAACACAACCTGAACTAAGTATCAGCCAAAGTCTATGCAATAATTTAAACTCAAAATATTTAGTCCTTTGGGTATTTAAAAGATAATACAATATAACATGTCTAAAGTAAAATTTTAAATCTGTAATTACAAAAAAAGATTAAAATGGTTGCACTAATATCACTAAACAGGACTAGGCAAAAGCATACAAACCAAGGGACTTATTTATAAACTCATAGTGAGTTAGTTCGACAATGTATGACAGGTCTACTCAAGGCTAACCCAAAAAATATCTTTGGTAGCCTTCAAATATGAATAAGAGCATCAGTGACAATAACATCAATAATCAGAAAGTTATGAGAGCTTGGAACGAGGAGAAATCAGCCATCAGCTTGATTCTTTCATACTCACACAGAAAATATTCCTTAAGAAGACAGGAGGAATAGAAGGTCATTCAGTATTTTCAGATTTATGACTATCTGTAAATTATTGGTTGATGGAGCTTCTAGTAACATTATTTTTCTCAACAGTTCACATAGATAAGCAGGAATGAGGAACTTTGGTCTTTATACATCTGAGCCTAATCCAATAAGACTATAGGCCCTATCTTAGGTAAAATAAAGCTATTTAGCCTTCATGATCTTTAAAACAAGACCATACTGGCAGAACACAATCAGACACTGCCCTAAGTAACTATGTTAAATACAAAATAAAGACTTTAAAATTTCAAGGTTCTGGATCTCAGGCATCTAAATTAAGACAATCACACATAGATGACTCTTCTTCCACCCACTTGCCAACCTACACAAACATATATTCTGCTTAGAATATATAGAATACAAGTATCAAAAAGAAAAAAACAATTATAGAGGCAAGCCCTTCACTTAATATTATATAAAAGGAATAGGTGAAGATAATAATTAAAGGACTGAAAACAAGTCTTCTAATTCCTAGTCACAGAAGAGGTAGGAATTTACAGACTATCATTTTTTTTTTTAATTTTTTCTTGTTTCAGAATCTTTATTTGTTTATTCACTCATTTTTATGGCCGGCTCAGCTTGCCCTGAGGGCAGGGCTGGCGCAGCATGTGGTGCCGGGGATCGAACCGCGGTCCCTGAAGCTGCCCAAGCTTTCCCAAGCAGGCGCTTTAGACCACTGAGCCATCCCGCTGGGCCCCTACAGACTATCTATATAACTAGAACTACACAGTCACACTAAAACTGCACTCTACTATAAATTCTTCAAATATAGAAAGGGTCATTTTTACATCTGTGTAGAAAAGATGATCAGTGGGTGCTAATTGTTAGCAATACAAACTCATATTAATAAGCTTTCACCATGAACAGGTAATTATAAAAAAGGAGTGTTTCTAGGAAGCACATTAGAAAATTAATGGGTATTTAGAAAAGTGGCAAAGACAGCAAGTTAAACATTCAACAGAGTTAAAGGACATAAAAGTAGATGGTTAAATGTAAAAAGCACTGTGTCTCTAGGAATGTAGGCAAAGGGATAAAGGAGGAAACAATGAAGGTAGTCTAACAAAGAGTAGAAAAGAAAAAATACTTAAAAAAACTAAAGAGAGGGACCAGGGAGACAGTTCAATTGCACAAAATGCCTGCCTGGCAAGTGCAAGGTCCTGAGTTCAATCCCCTGTACCCCACCCCACCAACAAAACAAAACACTAAACAGAAGAATAAATGTATTAATACAGAAATAAAAAGATAAAAATTATAAAAGTAAAATAAATCTTAGTATAACATGAACGTGTGTGTGTGTGTGTGTGTGTGTGATGCTGGGGATCAAACCCAGGGCCTTGTGCATGCAAGGCAAGAGGTCTACCACTGAGTCATATCCCCACAAAACATGAACACTTTTCGTATTTCTGGTCAAGGAGAGCAAACAAGAGTATGTACATGAACCTAACATGTGTGTATCCCTACAAACACTGAAAGTTTATAGTAAGTCATGATAGTCCCATTCCTAAGCAAAGAGGTTTCTAACAAGCTCAGTTACAACCATTGAAAACTATCCTTAAGAACACATAGGACTCACTTCTTAGTTTTCTCATTATGTTAAAAATAGGCTTGATGAGAAAATATGATGACTCAAGGGACATCCACCGAATCTTTACATCTCAGGAAGGCTAAATTGAGACGATCTCTAGTGTTGCTATGGAAGAAGTAAAGCAGAGGCCCTTATGAATGGGCCAAGGGATAGGGATGGGGCAGGGGGAGGAGTGAAGAGGTCTTTATAGAGAACTAGGTTACATGGAATCTAGAGAAAACATATTATCAATTATTTTCTATAATTTAAGAACTACTGTAACAACATAAAAATATAAGCACTATCTTCATCTGAAAGAGACACAAAAATAGAATACTATTCTTTGCTACAGTAAAAAAATTAAAACAACATACAGGAAAAAAATTAAAACAACATATAGCAAGAAAAGGTTTTTCTGATTTGGTTCTCTGCTGTTAGAAACACAGGTGATGTTCTCTCTATCCTTGAGGGCCCCCAAACCTACCGTGTGGTAATGTTATGTTTGCACCATCAATGATTGCTTGTGCCAGTTCATGGTCATTGCTCTCAAAAGCATGTGCAGCAGCCTTCAAGGCGTCCCAAATCTCTTTACGGCCTTCAAAAGCTGGGGCAGTGTCCCAAAATTCATCCCTCTTGCTGCGCAGCTGTCCATCTGTCATTGGGTAATCGCTTTTCCATTTTGGTTTTTCCTTTTTCAAAGGCTGGTTACGACCTAGAGCAACTGAGGAAAAAATAAAAAACTGACATCAAAACCAAAATTTATAAAAGATACTATTCTTTGGAAGAAAAGTTATCTGGTAATTTTTCTGTTGGATTATTCACCAAAATGATAGTCATAAGTCTGCCTCCTACTTTCTGTATTTGAGCTTCCCCTAGCCTACTTTAAAATGACAAGAGTAAATGAAGATGTTAGATAGCTCTAGGCAAAACATTTAATACATAGCCCAGCACTCTTTTCTATTCAGTATGGCTTTTTCAAAGGATGGTTTAAAGGAATGATGTAACACATGTACCTCTCATGAGAGATGCTGATAGTGAGGAGGACGTACTAAGGTGGGGAGTATATAAAAATTTTGGTGCTTTTTCTTAATTGTCCTATGAACCAAACTTGATCTGAAAAAATATAATCTCTTTAAAAATTATTTTGGTACATTTTATGAAAAACTGGCCAGAACAGTATTAAATATTTCGTCAAACTATAACAATAGGAGATGAGTCAACAAATGCCATAATAAAGACACTACAGAGGGAAAACTGTATGACAACACTAGCTTGATTCTCAGGATCACTGAACGTATGAAGTCAGAAGCAGAAACTCAGAGAAATCCAAAGAAGCAGATGAGTACTTTTTAATATCTGAAGACTTACAAAACTATCAGATCCGTGAAGAAACTGATTGGAGAACTACTCCTCTAGTGTATCCTCTCTTTGGACTTGAATTAAGGTACTGTGAATACCTCTTTCTTTTTTTTTTGTCTTTTTGAGACAGGGTCTCGCTATGCAGTTGAGGCTGGTCCTGAGCTCACTTTTGTAGCCCAGGCTGGTCTCGAACTCGCACCAATCCTCCTGCCTCAGCCTCCCGAGTGCTGGGATTACAAGCGTGCGCCACCACGCCCGGCACAGTGAATACCTCTTTCTGAAATCTAAACAATAGCTAATTTAGGAAGGCGTAGAACCAATATTTCACTTTTTGTTTTGTTTTGGTAGGAACTAGAAACAGGTAATATTGGGCTCAAAGGATAAGCACTCAACTATAAGGAAGAAAAAAACAGCAATATTTGAGTTTTCAATTCGGAGGGGACCTGGAAAGATAGCTCAGCCTCATAAGCATCTGCCTGGCAAATGCAAGGTCCAGAGTTCAATTCCTGGCACCGCTAAATAAATAAATAAATAAATAAATAAATAAAATTTTAAAAATCTTGAACACTGAGACCTAGTCAACTCCATCTGAGACCACTCTTCCTTTGTGAGCCTATTACAGGATAGCAATGTTAGAATAAGTCACATGCAGCTTCTTTGCATCCAGCCACTCACTAACTTCTATTTCATGAATTATGAAGATCTACAAAGCCACTCTTATCTATGACTATAGAACTCTATAATGCCATAGATAAGAAACACTTTGCTAAACGAGAGAAGTAAAAAGAAAACTGAAGCTCCATGAAAAGAATGTTGGGAAAGTGTAGGTGAGAAATAAATGACAGAACAGGTGGGAAGGAGAGAGTATGTGTCAAAATTCAATTTTCTATATTTAATTTCAGAAATACCCACTTAAATAAAATTATTCTTAAAATGGTTCTAAAGTATCCATGAAATTAACTATTCATTGGCTCAGACTATGCTGGGCTGTGTGTAACAGGAAAAGTTATTACTCTAGCCCATGGGCAATCTTGACACCCTATCAAGGCTATATTCCCTTATGACAGAACACACTAAAATGACAACGTGTGCTTGGTTTGACACCTGGATCAAATCAAACTCCCTTCACCCAATATGGCTTTTTTATCTCAAGGCAGAACATACCATGTCTCTTCTATTTTCTCACTTCATGGTTAACACACTATGCAACCAGCTGTTTTGTCCTTTAAAATGCTTAGTATTAGTTTGTAATACTTTTTGGCCCTCTACCCTAGTCTTAGTGAATGCAAAACAGGTAAGCTCTAAAACTGTGTGGCAGGGCTGGATAGCTCAGCAGACTAAAGCATCTGCTTAGGCAGACAGAGGGACCAGGCTTTAATCCCCAAGATAAGCAACAGAGACTGGGTGTGGTGTCGCGCACCTGTAATCCCAGCACTTGGGAGGCTGAAAATAGGAGAATCACTACAAGTCTGATCTATAGTGAGATCTCATAGACCCTGCCCTAAATACATATTAAGTAAAATGAAATAAAATAATGTATGGGTAGCTGCATAAGAAAACCATCCCGGTGATAGCACAGCTAGAAACAGAGTCCAAGTTTCCTCAATCAGTAAATACAAATACATATAGTCATACACACATGGGTGTCTAGAAAGGGTAGCACCATAGATGTCAAAAACAGAATCTATACTAGTGGCTTTTCTTTATATCTTCCAAATACTACAGATAAATATAGACACAGCCTAACTTCTAAAACATATTCAAAATCGCAATATACCCTGACACCATCAATAAGGTGAAAGGAAAGTAAACTTTATTTTTTGCTACATTATCCTTTAAGGAGTTAAAAACAGTTTACAGATGGGGCTGGGAAGATAGCTCAGGGACATAAGTGCCTGCCTGGCAAGTGCAAAGCCCTGAGTTTGATCCCCGGTTCCAAAAAAAGAAAAAAAAAGTTTATAGACAACACTCAGTATTAGCTTACTTTGCAGAAAATGGAAGACAGGATACAATAAGTAGGTAGATTCAATACGAAACCTATTTGAATGAAGTTTCAGGTCTACCTGAAACTCAGTATTATCACATGTAGTAAATATAGCATAAAGATAACATAGTATAACTTTTCTTGTCATTATGAGAGAATCATAAAGATACCAAAACCTCCATAATCTCAGTACCTAAATAAAACGAAAGCAACTGAAAGATTGCCACACATACAGAAACCCAATAGGAAGAAAAATCATTCCATAACAAAGGTAGAATATATTTTTAAAAAGGTAAAAAACACTCCTGACTGATACAAAATAGCTTTTTTTAAATACTGGGAATCAAACTTTCAACCTTACACTTCCCAGGCAGACACTGGGCTATTGAGCTATATCCAGTCCTAGATTGCTTTTTTACCTCCCCACATTTATAGTAGGCACAAAAATGAACTCCCCTAAAAACAGACATTTATATTGCTAACAGATAATTATTTCAAATGTATTTTCAAATCTATGTGCTATCAAAATCCACAATAATTATTTTGAACAAAGATAAAACAAAATATGTCTATGATATGAAAGAAGCTAACTTTTACTTCTATCTAGGTATCTGAATTATAAAATATGCATTTGACTATAAAATGTTAACTATTAACATGTTTAAATCTTTTTAAACATAAATTATTATTTTAGTGGAACTGATACAGTGTAAAATTTTCATTATAAAATCTGAGGTTAAAAGTTTAATGTTTGGTAGATCATGCTTTTTGTGTAAGCAAAGGTTTTAATTCACAGTACTGAAAAAAGCTTCAGGCCAATTTAAATAAAGCTTACTGACAAATCTCTGTTAATTGACCAACAAGGAGGGGAAAAAATGCACATTTTGCAGATGCATTTAAGTTATCCTCTTACTAAAACATAAAAAAAATTAAGATTGCGAGGATTTAGTAAATTGGTTCTGTAAAGCACTTGGGTTAATGAATAATGTGTGATAAAACTACAAAGTGTTTAACAACTACATATATTCGTACTATGTGAAATTAAAAATCCTTAAACTTTTTGTACAATTGGTTAAGTATTTTCTTTTTACAATTTTTTTTGGACAGGGTCTACAGGGTTTCACTATGTAGATCAGACTCATAGTGCTAGGTGATAGGACCGGCCAAATAGCTTAGCTGATTAAAGCACCTGCTTAGGCAGACAGAGGTGAGATGTTGAAAACAAGGCAATCAAATACAAGCTGGATCTGTCGCAGCGGTTCTCAGCCTGTGGGTTGTGACCCCAGTGGGGGTCAATGACCAAAACACAGGGATCGCCTAAAGCCATTCCAAATCATAACTGTGGCAAAATTACCGTTTTGAAGTAGCCACCAAAATTATTTTTTGGTTTGGGGTCACCGCAACCTGAGGAACTGTTTTGCGGGGCCATGGCATTAGAAAGGTTGAGAACTACTGTGAGACTTTGTAGTCCCTACAGATTCTGCCCTAAAGCGCGTGCGCACGCGCACACACACACACACACACACACACACACACACACACGCGCGCGCAGAAAAACAAAACAAATGAGTCTCCCACGTTTAGCATCCCAAGAGCTGGGATTACAGGCTCAGGCCATTACATGCAGCCTCAACTAATGTCTCAGCACACCCCCACCGGCAAGTCAGGGATCCAACCTAGCCACTGTGTCTGCCTAAGCAGGCACTTTAATCCGCTGAGCTATTTGCCTGACTCTCATGATTTCTGAATAAAACAGAACCTAGCATTCCAAGAATTCTCCACTTAATGTTAAAAAGAACAGTTCTGGTTGTGTCACTTCCTATAGATTTGTCAGAGTATATTTTGTAGGAATTTGATCATCAAATCTCATGCTTTTTTTTTTCTTCTTTTTTTGAGACAGGGTCTCACTCTGCAGTCCAGACTACCTTTGAATTTGCTTATATAGCTCAGGCTGGCCTCAAACTCAGTGACCCTCCTGCCACAGACTACCACATGTAGGGATGACAGGCAACTAAAGGCATGTGCCATCATGCCTCCATTATGCTATTAAAAACAGGAAACATGCTTTATTGTCAAATTTATGTTTCCAAATCTTTACATGGCAGGAAACCTGCTATTCAAAACCTGCTATTCTGTTTTCTTCTATAGTTTAGTGTTTGATATACTTTTTGAAAAACCAACCAATTTGTTAGTCCCCATCAATCCACATTTACTACTACTTTCAAAACTGACCCCGAATTTACTCTTAACACTCTCTTACTTATTTTACTCTTTATCCTTCATTACAAACTTTAAATCCTTCTTCCTGTTTGGTGACAAACAGATTTTACACAGAGAAACCCAAGTAAGGCTTGCTTCTCAGATCTAAATATTACATAAAAAATATTTTAGCTACATAACTGAAAGTATTTTACCAAAACTTTTTGCCATTTTATTGACAACCAACATCAATATTGAAACTGAAGAACAGTTATAATTTTCTTTTTTGTTTCTCTTTGAAAAACTCCAATTTAAAATGTAGAAAATAGAGGCTGCATATATATAGGTATGGTAAAAATATCAAAGTATGACTCAAACAATAATAGCTTTAACTGAAAAAAGGAAGTATCAGTTTCTCCTAATGTAACAGCCTGAAGGAAAAAAAATTGAATATTTAAAGAGATCATGATAAAAGGACAAAATGTTGTTTGAAAAATTCTTTAGAGAAGTAGAGGGCAAGGGTAATGCTCCTACCTGAAATTAATTAGCGTTATCACCATGAAAATGACAGTTTTCCCTCATCTAGATTTAGTTAACAGTAGTATAGAACTCTTTCACAGCATTGTGCTAAGCTAAACAGTTACTTGCAAAATATTTTATTTTTACTAAAAAGAATGTGAGAATATGTAATACCCACATACATAATACATTCCTTTTTATCTAAAGTAATTAACCGCCAAAAAAATTCAGAAATATGGTGATTGAAATGTTACCAGGACCACATCCTAGCAGTGGTTCTCAACCTTTCTAATGCCGTGACCCTGCAATACAGTTCCTCATGTTGCCGTGACCCCAAACTAAAAAATAATTTTGGTGGCTACTTCAAAACTGTAATTTTGCTATAGCTATGATTCGGAATGGCTTTAGGCAACTCCTGTGTTTTGGTCATTCGACCCCTGCTGGTGTTGCTACCCACAGGTTGAGAACTGCTGTCCTAAAGCTTCTCTGTTGCTTGATAATTTAAACATAAACAAGGGCTGGCCAAATAGCTCAGTGGATTAAAGTGCCTGCAAGCAGACACAGGGGCCAGGGGTTCAATCACCAAGCCTGCGGGGCCAGCCCTGCCCTCTTGGCACACTGAGATGGCAATTGATACTGGGGGCAGTGGCGCACGCCTGTAATCTCAGCTCTTGGGAGACTGCAAACAGGCAGACTGATACAAGTCTGATCTAGTAGTGAGACACTGAGCACCCTATAGACCCTTCCCTAAAATCCCCCCCCCCAAAAAAAGGTAAAAGGATGTTACACTATACAACCTAACCTAATGCGTAAGAGAAAGGCAAGTTAACAAACACCTCACTACCAAGACTTAGCACAGTGTTGCATGCCTGTAATTCCCACATTCGGGAGGCTGAGACAGGAGGACTGCTACAAATTTGGGGTTAACTTGCACTACACAGCAGGACCCTGTCTCACACTCCCCCAAAACTTTACCAGAATTGGCTATTGCTATTAGATTAAAAAAACTCCAACAACCTGTATTATAGTTTAGAATGAGAATGTTCTCCAAAGCCTCGCCTGTTCAGAAGTGCTTTTGGAAGGTGACTGGGTCATGGGGGTGCTATGGCTGACCTGCTATTGGGAGTGGGTCCCTAGGGGTGTCACCTAGTACCTTTCTTCAGTTCCCTCATCCTCTCTGCTTTCTAGAACTTAAAAAAAAAAAAAAAGATTCTATCTTCAGAACATGCTTCTAGCCAGGCATGGTGGCGCATACCCGGAATCCCAGCATTTGGGAGGCTAACGCAGGAGGATCTGTGTGAGTTTGAGACCAGCCTGGGTTACAAAAGTGAGCTCAAGGCCAGGCTGAACTGCACAGCAAGGCCCTGTCTCAAAGACCAAAACAAAATATGCTTCTGCAAATATGAAACATAAAAAGTTGTCTTCTGTGGTCTCACTTATAATTAGAAACAACTTAATGAGGCTGGTGAGATAGATCAGGCCCTACCCCAGAATAAGCCCTGTTAAGATCATCAGTCTGATAGGGGCTGGGGAGATAGCTCCGTGGCACAACTGCCTGCCTGGCAAGTGCAAGGTTGTGAGTTCAAACCCTGGTCCCACCAAAAAAATAAATTAAAAGAAAAAAAAGATCATCAGTCTGATATAGTTAGTATGTACATTGCAACACCCAACATATAAATTATAAAATGTTAATATTAAATATGATATTGACACTGATGCTTAAAACATAAATAATGTAAATCATAATTAAGTATTTGGTAATTGGGTATCTTTGAGCATGAGGTAAATGCATATGTAAACTGATGAATTCAAGATTGCCAAATGACCAATTGGAGTACAGACACGTAAGTAACCTGTACACTTTACAATGAATGGACATGGTTGTACCTAATGAATCATATTTATAACTCAATACATTGTGTTATTATGAATGTAGTTAGTGGAAGTAGCATTTAAAAGTTTTTTTAGTAGACATTTTTAAAATTTCAATGCCTATCATGTTTTGTTGCTTTCATATGGACCATCATTCTTAGCTGTCACCATTTTTGTTGCTACTCTTGTAAGTATTCAATTAACATTTAACTTAATGGAAGTTTTGTCAAACCTAACCTAACCTAACCTGCAAGAGGTTATAACCTAAATGAAGAATTGATAGAATAAAATCACTGAGAGCTGTACTTCCAATGTACTGTAAACAGGTCACATGGACAAGAAGAGCTCATTTCAGGACAGCTCTATTACTGAACATGACAGAAACTGAGGCCAACAGTTCTACAGGAAATGGACCTACAAGAAATTCAAGGCCAGAATTTGGGATTTGTAGAGTTATATGATACTCTAGAAGATGACATGACTGTATCTGAATAAATGTGGATTTCTATATTGTACATGAAAAAATAAGACATCCCCTATAAGTTAGTCCAACTGCATCTTTTGGAGAAAAAATATGAATTAATCTTATTTGGGAGGAAATATAGTATTTTCAGAGTAACAGTACAGATCATAACAACTTCTAATACAAGAAAAAGAATATTATATACATTGGAAAAAACAAACTACCTCCTTCACACTAGAAAAGGATAAATCATAAACCAATGAAAATAGTTATCTACAGGGCTGAAGGACAGAAGGAATAGAAATGAGAAAACTTTTAGAGTAAGCAACTTCTGAGTATACCTTTTTTATAGATCTGACTTTTGAAAAGTTAGAACACAGACATAAATTAAGTGCCCATCAAGTAAATAACAGAGCACAAAAATTATTTCAAATTCATTCTAAACATTATACTCTAGTGTTACTTCTTTAGTGAGAAAAATGTCCAGGAAAAAAAATCTACAAAGATATCTGAAACTTCATTAAGCTAAAATGCTAAGAATTCATCAAGAATATTAATGATTACAATTTGAATATTTGATATATAAGATAAAAGAAGGTAAGAGGCTACATTACTGTTTCTAGGAACCAAAGTAGTTTCGTTAGCTTGGTTTTTGGTAGTAATGGGGATTAAAGCTGGGGCATGCTACCACTGAACTACATTCTTAGCCCTTTATTTTGAGACAAAGTCTTGCTAAGTTTCTGGGCCTGGCTTTGAACTTGTGACCCTTCTTTATCAGTCTCCCATGCAGTTGCTATACAGGTATGCATCACCAAACACAGTAGAAACAAGGCTTTTAATAAAGACAAAATCATAAAAAGGGAAAAACTTTTACTTCTCATACATCAGAAATAGCAATATTAACTCATGACTAAAAATAAAACATACTTCATAGCTTTTGAACTAAAAAAGACAGACTAGAATGACATCAGTAGCAATAGCACACCTTGCTCCCACAGAATTCTAAATTTCTAAATACCATTCCCAACTCGATAGAACCATGGTTACGTGGAGAAACTTCTACTTGTAGGTAAACCTAGGCGTCTATGGTATCTTAATTTTATGCAGAGAGCAACAAAATTAATGAGGTCATTTCAAAGGTACAAGGAAAACGTTTTGAAGAAGATAATACCTGGGTCAATTATGGAGCATACAGAATGACTGAAATTTAGTTTGATATACTAAATAAATAAAAAATTCAGGACTCCTTACTACCACTAAACAGAAGATAAGTTATGGTGATGAGAAAAGATTTTTAAGAAAGCCAGTAGAATAAAGAAAGCACTTAACAAAATAATTGAGTAGTTACTTTTATAACTCTGCAACTAATTCAAATAGGGATCATAAACATACTAAACAATCATGCGTAACAGGATATTTAAGATTCCGGAAGATCACAACATACAAGGGGGTGATTGAAAGACATACTGAATGTTTAAATTTTAAAAATTTTGTTATAGTAAAAGAAACATTGCCATAATGCCCCCCATAAAACTTAAAATACTCCTCTTATTAAACACACTTACCCTATCATTCCTGGCATGTCTTTTACTGTAATAACTATTTTTAATTTTACTGCTGTACTTTTTTTTTTTTTTTAAAGAATCTTTATTTTATTTATTTTTTCTTGTTTCAGAACCTTTATTTGCTTATTCACTCATTTTTATGGCCGGCTCAGCCTGCCCCAAGGGCAGGGCTGGCACAGCATGTGGTGCCGGGGATTGAACCGTGGTCTCTGAAGCCACCCAAGCTTTCCCAAGCAGGTGCTTTAGACCACTGAGCCATCCCGCCGGGCCCTACTGCTGTACTTTTGACCTTGGGAAAGACTAAAAAGTCAAAAGCCAACTACACCTAGATGGTATTTCTCAAGAGTTGTCATTTCCTAAAGAGGCCTCCATGTTACTAATAAAGCTACCTGTCACAAGTAATTCACAAGCCTCAATGCATAAAGCAAACGCATAAAAAATGTGAAAACACAGAAGGAAGATGTAACCCAAGACCTCCAACTTACCCCAAGGAAAATCAAGGCAGCATCAAGGTAAAAGAAATAAAACACCACCCAGATGAATTTTTGTAGTGCAGCAGTGAAAATAACAGATCAATAAGTCTCTGACAAAAACAAAACTGATAATTAAAAGGATGATGATCATAAATGACGGATATACTTAATGAATGTAGATTGGATAAAAAAGAAATAAAGGAATTTAGGAATGACATGCAAACCATGGGTGCCCATCATAGAAAAGAACGGGATTCCATAGAAAAGTCTCAAATAGAAATTCCGGACGTTAAAAATTTTACTGAATATTCGCAGAAGAATTAACATGTGAAGATACAATGTCAGCTCTAAAAGACAGGGTTGTGGTTGGTGAACATCAAATGAAAGATCTTTTAAAAACTGCGAGATTAATCTATTAGCTGTTAGACGATGGAAAGAAGGCTAATGTTGGAAGCAGCAGGAAGCCAGGAAACTGATCAAATATATGTAGGTGGGACTAGGCCTCAGTGCCTAAGTGCAGAGAAAAACATCCTGTTTGGTTCAGGCTAGTTATTAGTCACTAGGCAACCTTGTATCATGTGATACAAACTTTGCAAAAATATAAATAAAGGGTCATTTTGCTGTGTTGAATTAGTCTTGCCCATCAGGCAGTCCAGTAACCACGTAGCCCCAGCTTTTTGTCTTGTCTATCTTTCTCATTCCTACTGCCGTGTGTCCTTGGGGTAGAACTGTTCTCAATAAGACCAACAGATCCCTACATTTGGCACCCAAACAGGGACCCCGGTATGAGTGTTGGCAGAAGAACCACTTCCAAAGAGTGCACACAAGAGGGGTTAAGTGGAGTGGTTAGAGCCAGCAATAGCTGGCACAGGTATGCATGGGCGCTGGCACAGTAGGTGTAAAACTTGAGGATGGAGCCTCTTTAAGGCCAGAAACCGGCTCACTACGGCCAACAGCAGACTCACTAGGGCCAGAGAGATAATAGAGCAAGAAGAAAGAGGGTTAGTAAAGCCTAACAGAGATGCAATTGTGTTAACAATGGGAAAAAGTTTCCAGAACCATAGATGTTGATAGATGTATATAAAAATGTTTTTTTTTTTTTTTTTAAATAAAAATGTTTTTTTGGTTTTTGTAGTTGTGTTACTTTCTAAGACTACCATAAAAGTCTTAGTATGGAGTACTGTTTTAAAATCAAGTCCCAAACAGGACAAGGAGGGTAGAGCAAATTTACAGCAGGTACAGCTTAAACCCTCTAGCTTTGCTCAATTAGAGGACAAAAGAAAATCTTTTAAATTACGAGGCATTGATTCCAGTCAGCACAGTGCTGCCGGGGCTACAGGCACAAACTGGACTTCTCGGGAGGCTTCAGTGCTCAGGTCTTCGGCAAACCCAGCTGGGATTCCCCAGCTGCCTGCCAATTTGTTCGCCTCATCCAGCCATATACGTTAGTGTGTACCATCAACTATAGTCCCCTGAGCCTGGTGCTATGTAGGAGGGTCATGACTATGGCATCCTGTGGCCTCGGCACTGGCTATGTGTGTTGCCGGCATCATAAATTTGTTAGGCTCAATATAGTGTCTATGGTTAATATTTGGGCAAAACCAAAACACAAGGCAGCTCAGGAAAATTTCACTGAGTCACAGATTGAAATTAAATTATAGGTCTTCATGAATCCGTATCTTTTAAAACCTTAAAAATTAAAGCTAGCTGTTGCTACTTAGGGCCCTACTCCTTCCTTCATTATGAGTTTAAATGTTACAACAACAGACTATGGCCCCAAATGAGTTGAAAGGGATAGTTAAAACAGGTTTAAATCCAGGAGACTACTGTGGAAAGAACACACATACAGTCAGAAACAGGTAGGAAATGTGTTTTACAATTTAGCCATTACAAGGATTTGCTAATTGAAAAGGATAACTTTGCTAGCAAATCAACTGACTTTTACATTGCAACTATGTAGCAAATTAAGAGGAAACTCCCATAAGAATAAAATATTCTTTCACTTGGCTTCCATTAGTCAAAGCTCTAACGAAACTTTCCAAGACTGTGCAGCAGGTTTGCTACAAGCTACTGAGACTGTCAATGACAGGCAAGTTAACAAAATGATAATTCAAAAATTGGCCTTCAAAAATAAATTAAACAATGTTCTTCATGTGTAAGACACTATTAACTTTTAAGTTCTTCAAAAGATGGACATACAGCAGCAAAAAAGGAATTCCATCAAATACACACAAAAAGGCTAGGAAGAGTCCTTTGGAGAGATTTATATTCTGAACAATGGAAGGGACCCAGTCCACTACTAACCTGGGACAGAAGGTATGCTTGTGTTTTTTCAGAGAATGTTAAATGACCTATTTGGTTACAAGAATGTGCTGCCAGATCCAACCTGGGGCCTGTTGAAGGAACTGACAAAATAGACATCTAAGGTCCAAATAGATGGTAAAATATATAAAGATAAGTAAACTAAATCTTACTAAATATATGGCATAGATATTAGAAATGAGAGATTTCTTGAAAAATTTTCTGATAAGAGATCTCTGTTTATTAACAAAATCTGACTAGTCTAGTTACCATTATAAAAAAAAAAATTGCAATAGAGTGAATCTGGCCAGATACATATAGTCTAGTGCACTCATAATTTTGTAAAGATGGTCATTTGTGTATACTGTGTAGTTGTCTGTGTGTGTGTCATTCTGTGAACACCTGTTCCCCATTTGTTGTTGTTACTTTTGTTTTCCTTTTTAGTCTTTTGTTCACAATACAAATGGGATGTACAGGCTTAAAAGCGCACTTTTTTTAAAAAAAGTTACCAGCTGGTCTAAGTCATATCAAAATTGGTTTATACACAGTTTATCAAAAGGTTTAAGTTAATTCAACAAAAATTCCTTTAAAAACTTTAAAAACTATTAAAAGAGTCCTACTGATAAATAAGAGGTGTGGCCAACCTTTTGTTCATTAATAAGGACCCAGTAATCTCAATAGTCTGTTAGGAGACACCCTCTCCAATATTACACATGGAATCAACTGCCATCCGCGATATGGGACTTCTTGGCTTTCAAAATTCTGAGAATTAAACTTCTGCTATTTAAGTCACCCAAAATATAGTACTGTTAGAATAAATTCAGTACCAAGGAGAATGCTATTGTAACAAATATCTAAAAATGTGGAAGTGGCTACATAATGAGTAAAGTCTGAAAGTGTACATGAGTTGGCCTTCTGTCATGATAAAGGAAATGTTTTGGAAGTTTCAGCCTACTACTGATTGGCTCTGATATTTTATGGATATGGCAAGTCAGCACTTCATGGCAGAAGTACGTGGTGGAACAAAACTATTTATTTTTTGTCTTTTTGAGATAGAATCTCGCTATGCAGTACAGGCTGGCCTTGAGCTCACTCTTTGTAGCCCAGGTTGGTCTCAAACTCACACCGATCCTACTGCCTCAGCCTCCCAAGTGCTGGTATCACAGGTGTACACGATCACACCCAGGAACAAAACTATTTATATCCAAAGTCATGGAGGAGAGAACAGAGAGGAAAAAGGCAGTCAGGATCCCACCTTCCCCTTTAAGGTCATAATATGGAAGATCTAAAGATTGCCTACTGATGCCTACTGAGCTCTACCTCCCATTAACATACATACATATATATATATATATATATATATATATATATATATATATATATGTTTTTTGTTTTTTGTTTTTTTCCCCTGAGACAAGGTCTCACTCTGTAATTCAGGCTGGCCTTTCTTCACCTCACTATGTAGCTCAGGCTGGTCTTAAGCTCATGGGAATCCTCCTGCCTCAGCCTATCAAGTGTTGGGATTAAGGTATGTGGCACCATACCCAGCCTATATGGAACCTTGAAGGACGTTCAAGATTCAAACTATAGCAAAGATACAGATCTAGAAAAAGCCAATATTGCTAAGAAGGTACTGCTAAATCAGTTTTTTTTTTTTTTTTTTTTTTTGTCTTTTTGAGACAGGGTCTCACTGTGCAGTTGAGGCTGGCCTTGAGCTCACTTTTGTAGCCCAGGCTGGTCTTGAACTCGCACCAACCCTCCTGCCTCAGCCTCCTGAGTGCTGGGATTACAGGCATGCGCCACCACGCCCGGCTAAATCAGTTCTGCTAAGGGTTCTGAAAGGAGAAAACTGCAGAGAAACCTACCTTTTTACAGAATACATAATGATAAAAAGAAACAGTGTTTATAACACTCTGAGGGAAATGTCACTGGGACTAGAGGAAAGGTGATCTTCAATGCAAAGTGGCAAGGAATATGACTGGATTATGTCCACATTTTAGTGTTTTATAGAATGCAGCACTTGTGAGCAATGAAACTAGTGATTTTGCTGAGATGACTTTAAGTTAACAAAATAAAAACATACTTATAGGGCAAAAGCAATTTCTAAGGGTCAAAGGAGCAGAATGGCTCCCTCTGACTGCTTATAATAATATAAGAGAAATGAAGGCAGAATTGTTAAGCAAAAAGAAACCAGAATTTGAAAGATTTTGGAAAAACTCTCAGTCTGGGCACATTTATAAAATAATAGTAAGGCGGCCAAACAGCTCAGCACATTAAAGTGCTGGCCCCACCCCCGGGGCACATTGAGACTGGGATTGGTGACACAAACCTGTAATCCCAGCTCTTGGGAGGCTGTAAACAGGCAGATCACTAGGAGTCTGATCTAGTAGTGAGACCCTGAACACCCTGTAGACCCTTCCCCCAAGAACAAAAGTAGTGATAATGATAATAATGATACCTGTTTGGAATAGACAACACTAAGAAGGTGACACATGGACCAGCTGATAAGATCAGCCTTCCTAGTAGGCACACAACTTTGTGGAAAAGGGTTAAAAAGAAGGAAGTAAGTCTTCCAGGCTAGGTTTCACAGGATGGGACCATTCAAATATGCCTCATCTTCCTCTACATTCTGATGTTCATTGGGCACTGAAACTGACTATGCAGGTAACAGAATCTACCAACACAAGGGAGCTAAGGAAAAAAAAAAAAACCTAATTTATGCCTAGTGTTTATTTAGTACCAAGTAACCAAGCAACAATATTTTAAAAGAATACTAATTGCACTCAATAAATTGATCCTTATTGGAAGACTTCCCCCCTCTTGTATTATTAAAATGTTCTTGGGGGGCCAGAGAGATAGATCAGAGGCATAAGCACTTAACTAGCAAGTACAAAGACCTGAGTTCGAGCCCTGGCTCCACATGCTGTGCAGTGTTGGCCCCAGATGCAGGTGCCCACCGTGGGGCCCTGGAACTGGGCTTGGTGGTACACACCTACAATCTAAGGACTTGTGAGGATGAGCCAAGCGTAATCTCTGTGAGTTCAAGACCAGCCTGGGTGCTATAAAAGTGAGCACAAGGATAGTCAAAACTGCATAGCGAGACCCTGTCTCAAAAAGAAAAAAAATGCCCTTGGATATCTGGTGCAGGCCAAAATGTTTTAAATTAAGCCTTTGGATCTACACTTTACTGATTATAGTTTAAAAAAAAAATGTGGGATGAAACACAAAAAGCAACTGAGGGTCTTGAAAAAAGCTAGGCCAATGGGGAGGAGTAAAAGCTTGATCATCTCTTACTGGAATGATACATGTAGTTGTTTTTCTCTTTTCTTGTTCAGATTAGACCTGAGGGAGCAGGATACACTGGAAGAACTCTGAAAGAGAAAAGTCTGACTTTTTGGCCAGAGTTATAGGAAAAAAAAGCTCTTAAAATACAGAAATACTGTAATGCAAATCTTTCCTTTGTACTTTTTAAAATCTTTTGGCAATAGTAATGATAGTGGTCACAAAAAACCTCAATGGAAAAAAAAAAAAAAAAAAAAAAAAAAAAAAAAAAACCCTATCTTGTATTTTAGACAAAGCAACCAAGAGATATTACAGTGTAAAGAAAGTAGTTATTTTTCCTCCTTGCTCCTTGTCATTTTAGTATCAACACATTATTCCAAAGGCAATCTCACTTCCGTGGGACTCCATGGCAGTGTTGGCAGCAACAACTCTGAGAGGAATCTATCTTTACTTTAAGAGGAATCTATCTTTTTAATTTATAAGGTAGAGAAAAATGAGTTCTTAAGAATGGAGGTCACTGGTATTAACTACAGAACAGAAATGCCGAGAGAGTAGAATACCTTAAGATTCCCAGATCTTCTCTCACCTCTGCATGCATCTGGGCAGTCCCAAAACATCACAACAATGAGTCTCAGAAATAAACTCTGATAAGGAACTATTTTAACTCCATAGTTACCCAAATAGTGTTAGCCTTAAGACTAGCAACAGTAAACTGGCATCAAAATCATTTACAACAAAAGACAGAACAGGCTGTTTGAATCTCACCAGGCTAATGATCTCCTGAAGTAAAACAAAAATAAAATGCCAGGTATTGTGGCACATGCTTGTGATAGCAGCACTCACAACACTGAGGCAGGAGGATCACTGTGAGTTTTAGGCCAGCCTGGATTATACAAGGAGTCTTTGCCTCAACATACACTCAGGAAAGGAGAAAAGGAAAGAAAAAAATAAAAGATTCTTTTTTTTTTTTTTTTTTTTAAAGATAAAATGGAAACAAAGCTCTGTAAATGGGCAGGGAAAAAGAGGGGACTGAGAAGAAAAAAGGAATAAAAATATATCATGTATGGGCACAAATCCCCCAGGATAAATATGATCATTATGTGTATCTAAAATGTACCAATAAACTCAATTTAAAAACACAGACTTGGGCCCGGCAGGATGGCTCAGTGGTATAAAGCGCCTGCAGGCAGCTGCAGGGGGACCGCGGTTCAATCCCCAGTACCACGTGCTGTGCCAGCCCTGCCCTCAGGGCAGGCTGAGCTGGCCATAAAAATAAATAAACAAACAAAGATTCTGAAACATGAAAAAACAAAAAATAAAAATAAAAACACAGACTTACAACAAAAGAACAGACTGACAGAGGCAGAAGATTCAGAAAGGATCCAGATCCCCATATAAAACTCAAGATGTTCAGGAACAATCCAAAATTACTCAACACAGAAAAAACAGGAATATGTGACTAATCTTCAAGGGAAAAAAAAATGAAATACAAATGGGAAGTGCTGAGATGATCCAGATGTTGAAATTATCAAAGACTTTCAAGCAGTTACTGTAACCAAGTTTTGCGAGGTTAAAAAAAAAAACTCTAACTGGAAAGACATTCTTAGCAGAGAAAGTATAATCAAGAACCAATACAAAATTTTTTGTTGTTGTTTTGGGCAGGATCTAGACTAGGTTTGCTATATAGTTCAGACCAGTCTTGAACTTATTTTATAGTTCAGGCAGGCCTCAAACTCATATTGATCTTCCTCCCTCAGCCTACCAAGTCTGGGATTACAGGTTATGTGCCACCACACCTGGTGCCAACACAGATTTAAGAAATTAAAAATACAGAATCTAAAATTTAAAAAATATAACTGTAACAGGATGGTCAAGAGAACAGAATAGAGATGGTATTAGAATATCTTAATTGATCCATTAACTATTCAGAAGCATGCTGTTTAGCTTCCATATATACTTGTGAACTCACTGAAGTTCCTTCTATTACCAACTTTTAGCTTCATATTATGTTCAGAACAATACATGTTTCAATCTTAAACTTAAGACTTGTTTTGTGAGGGCCAGTGATATAGCTCAGTGGACTAAGTGTTTACTTAGGTAAGCACAGGAGCCAGGGTTCAATCCCTAGCACTGCATATGCCACACTAGTTCCACCCCTGGGCACACTGAGCCAGCAATGGGGTCCAGGCGTGGTGGCACATACCTATAATCCCAGCATGAGGGAGTCAGAAATCAGGAGGATCACTGAGTCCAAGCTGTGTAGTGAGACCCTGCCCAAAAAAAGAAAATGAAGAAAAAGACTTATTTTGTGGAACATGTGCTGGTTTGAATAAAGTCCCAGAAACAACTGAGAAGAATGTGTTTCTACAGCTGTTGGATAGATCTTTATAAATATTAGCTACATTTGGTGAAGTATTATTTTATTTTATTTTAGCAGAACTGAGGATTGAACTCAGAACCTTGCACTTGCCAGGTAGGCACTTGTTCCCCTGAGCTATCTCCCCAGCCCCTTTAAGTATTACTTTAATGTCTAATCTTTCCTTACTTTTTTTTTTTTTAAAGAATTTTTTATTTTATTTATTTATTTCTTGTTTCAGAACCTTTGCTTGTTTATTCACTCGTTTTTATGGCAGGCTCAGCCCGCCCCAAGGGCAGGGCTGGCGCAGCACGTGGTGCCCGGGATCGAACCGCGGTCCCTGAAACCGCCCAAGCTTTCCCAAGAAGGCACTTTAGACCACTGAGCCATTCCGCCGGGCCCTCTTTCCTTACTTTTTCAGTATGTCTGTTGCTAAAAGTGAGTTGTCAAACTTTCTGCATTGCAGTCTTTCCTTTCAGATCTATAAATATAAGTGTTTGCACACTGTTTACATATATCATTCTTGCTGAACTGACCTATTATAGAATGGTCATGTATCCTTACATTGTTTTTGAATTATATCTTCTTCATCTGGTATGTTTGGCTACTCCTGTTTTCTGGCTTTCATTACTGTTGGGAGCAGCAGGAAGCCAGGAATTTGATCAAGTGTGTGTAGGTGGGACTGGGCCTCCATGCCTGGAGCAGAAAGCTACCCCAGTGCTGAGAAAAATATCCTGTTGAGAAAAACATACTGTCTTGTTCAGGCCAGCTATTGGTTGCTGGGTATCCTTGTGTCATGGGATGCAAACTTGGTGGAAGTATAAATAAAGGATCGTTTCTGTGTGAGCTGAATTAGTCTTGCCCATCAGGCAGACTGACGACAACCTAACCCAGCTTTTCGTTTTCTTTCTCATTCCTAACGCCATTGTCTCCCGGGGGTTGAACTATTCATAGTAACATCAGTGGATCCCTACACATTACC
>PVJA010018537.1:14895-39893 GCA_004027025.1 Myocastor coypus | reverse complement strand
GTCCCATAATCTCCTTGACCAGGAAATTTGGGACATCTCTGAGTTATAGGATATTACAGCACAGGTTCTCTTATATCCTGGGTCTTTATTGACCTTGAAGGGCTAGGGCCAAAATATTGGCTATCCTTATAGCCCTTCTTTTTCTCCAATTTTTGGTCTGTTAACTTACATTCTTAACCCTCCAGCAGAAAAGCTTTGTAATACTAATACTCTATAACATAGGTACTTGAGCTTATCATCACTGGCTTTCTGAATATCAAATATCTTTGACTTAGCTTGGAAATGATATTTTCTGACCATCATTGATATTCTAATAACTTTCCATACAATGTGATATAAGCAGTTACACAATTTTGACACAGATATTTAGAAATTTTTATTTACTGCCTTCTTCTCTAGAATGTAAGAAAAAGCTATAGACATACCAACAAAGCCTAACTTGGTTTTCTTTCTTTGTTGTTAGTATAGTTGTTGTTCTGTTCTCATTATAAGTAATTTAGCAGATAAAAACTTATAATGATAAAGATTCAGCAGGGACTCTTCTTTTCTCAGAGCATTAAATAAGCATGTGAACGCCAGCCTAGGCTCCTCTGTGGGATTTTTGAGTGATGTTCACATTCCTTGATTTGGGTTTTACTCATAATGGACTTTATTATTGTTAACTATTATACTGCTTGATATATAGAAAATGAATTGTGATACATTTTGCCTTACTAGCCCAGCATTATGATAGTTAATGAGCTCTTATTCTGTTTATTGTTCTCTAGCACCAAATCTGTAATACTTGGATATAGCTGTAGGAGAGATCCATGGTTATGATCTCTAAAGATGCTACCAGATTATAGAATAAAAAATAATGCTCACTATTTTAATTTATTTGAAGGACACATAAGTATAGCTTTCTTCCAACTACCCCACTTCCCTACCTACCCTTCCAAGTGACACAGGACTTGATGGATGGATGGATGGATGGATTTATTGATTGATTGATTGATTGATTGATTGATTGGTATTTTAGGAAAGGGTCTACAGAGTGTTCAGGGTCTCACTACTGGATCACTCATAGTGATCCACCTATTTACAGCCTCCCAAGAGCTGGGATTATAGGCACATGACACAGTGTGCCCGGGGGTGAGACTGGCACGGTAGGCAAGGATCAAAGCCCTGGCCCCTGTGCCTGCTTACAGGTACTTTAATCCACTGAGCTATTAGGTTGGCCCTCTAAGAATATTTTACTATAAATGTTTTGTCATTCCATTTTTATTAAAAATATTACCAACTACATGTGGCTTTGTGAGCCAGAAGCCAAAAAAGGGTCACTAAAAGTTGCAAATGATTTTGGTTTTTTTTTTAATGATTTTTTGGAGGAAGGGCAAGGTTGTTACTGGGACTTAAATTCAGAGCCTCTCTCTTACCAGGCTGGCAGTCAGCTGCTGAGCTGCAATCCCAGCTTTGTGTTTCCTTAACGAGGAAAAATTTGGTCACTCACAGAAGAGCTGTAAAACCTAACCACTCAGCTTATGGAACAACCTGACAGCTCACTATTATCTTTAATCAAGGAAGCTCTCCAGTTTCTTGTCAAAGGAATGTAAGCAATGAACACATTGTTTTTTTTTTTAAAAAAAGTGGCTTTTACATTTAATGTAATCTTCAAATTAAAGTGCAGGAATTCAAGTGAGGTTACACAAAATTCTTAGTAAATTTATCAACTGCTTCTAAGTCAGAGGCTATATACTGGAATTAGAAAGAAAACAGCTTGTATACATGGAAAATAGGATGGTATATGGATGATTTAAGGCATCTTGTAATTTTTAAAATGAGCTTAAGTTGAATAAGATCCCAGGTAGCCATCTGAATTTTCTTAACCTGGCATGTACTAGACATAAATTTTTAAACATGGAGCTTCTTATAAAGACTAATACAAGAAGATTATGGACCATGACTAAGTGGGATTCATCTGAGGAATGCAGGGATGGGTGGTTCAATATATACAAACCAATAAATAAATACACCATATCAACAGAGCCAAAGATAAAAATCACATAACCCTCTCTTTCTGTCCATATATATATATATATATATATATATATATATATATATATATATATTAAAGCTTTTAACAAAGCCTAAAACTCATTCAAGGAAAAAAGAAATACAGAAAATTGGAGTTGATGGTCTTTACCTCAACCGGGTAAATGCCATTTATGACAAACCAACAACCAACATTGTACTAAATGAAAAAAAACTGAAAGCCTTTACTTTAAAATAAGCAATAAGGGCCCGGCAGGATGGCTCAGTGGTCTAAAGCGCCTGCTTGGGAAAGTTTAGGCGGCTTCTGGGACCACGGTTCAATCTCCGGCACCACATGCTGCACCAGCCCTGCCCTGGGGCGGGCTGAGCCGGCCATGAAAATGAGTGAATAAACAGACAAAGGTTCTGAAACAAGAAAATAAATAAATAAATAAATAAATAAAATAAAATAAGCAATAAGACAAGAATGTCCGCTCTCACCAGTACTATTTAATATAGTTCTGGAAACATTAGCCACAGTAATTAGATGAGAGAGAAATAAAAAGAATAATGATTGGAAAGGAAGAAATAAAATTACCATTATTCATAGATGACATGATACTCTATATAGAAAACCCCAAAAACTCCACTAAGAAACTTGTAGATTTAATAAACAAATTCAGTAGTGTAGCAAGATATGAAGTCAACACTCAAAAATAAATAGCATCTCTGAACACAACACAGGTGGAGAGAGAAATTAGGGAAACCATACGTGTTACAATAACATCCAAAAAAAGGAAGTACGTAGGAATCAGTCTAACAAAGTAAAAGATCTATATAGTGAAAATTATAGGACTGTGAAAAAAAGACTGAAAAGTACTTCAGAAAATGGAAAGATACTCCTTGCTCTTGAATAAGAAAATAAAACATTCTAGGGGCTGGGGAGATAGCTCCGTGGCACAAGTGTCTGCCTGGCAAGTGCAAGGTCATGAGTTCGAACCTTGGTCATCCAAAAAAAAAAAAAAGGGAAAAAAAATTCTAAAAATGGCCTTACCCCAAAATTGTTATACCGATTCAATGCAATTCTGTTTAAAATGCCATTATTGTACCTCACAGACCTAGAGAAAATATTCCTTAAATTCATCAGGAACCAGAAGAGACACAGAATACCAAAAGTAGTTCTGAGCAGCAAAGGAAAAGCAGGAGGCATCACAATCCCTGAGTTAAAATTATACTACAGAGCTACTGTGATAAAATCAACATGGTACCAGGAAAAAAAAAAAAAGAAAAAAACAGACCTATAGGTCAGTGGCACATATTAGAAGATACAGACAAAACTATAAACACACTCAACTACCTTATTTTTTAACAGATTAGGCCCCTTTGAAAGGGGTCAAACATGTTCACTGGAAGAAAGATAACCTCTTTAACAAATGGTGTTGGAAAAACTGGTTTCCACATGGCAGGCTAAAATTAGCCATGTCTATCACCATGTAGTAAACTGAGGCCAAAATGGATCAAAAATTTAAATATTAAAGCAAATACTAAATATACTAGAGGAGAAAGGAGGTAGAAATCTTGAAGATAGGTTGACAGAGAGTGTATGAACAAAAACCAAGCTGTACATGAAGTACAATCAACAACTAGGATCTGATCATTTTGCAAAGTTTCTGCACATCAAAAGAAATAAACAGAATAAAACGAAACCCCATGAATTAGAAAAACATTTTAGCCAGTTGTCCCTTAGACAAAGGACTAGTACTTTCTAGGGCATATAAAGTATTTTTAAAAATCAGGCCCCCAAAATTGAAAGACCCAATTCAAACCTGAGTATCCAAGATGAAGATACACTTCTCACATGAAAAAATACAAATGGCAAATAAATCTATGAAAAATGTTCAACATCATTGGGCATTCGAGAAATGCAAAGTAAAACAACACTAAGATTCCATCTCACCCCAGAAAGAATGGCTTTTTTAAAGGAGTCAACCAATAAATAACAAATGTTCGAGGGATAATGGGGAGAAAGAAACTGTTAATCCCCTGTTGGTAGGAGTATAGACTGGTCAAACCACTGTGGAAATCAAGTGTGGAGGTTCCTCAAAAAACAGGGATTATTGGTACTATCCAACCTAGCTGCTCCCTTCCTGGGTATTTTTCCAGAAGAATTGAAAACACCATACCACAGCAATATATATACATTCATGTATGTAACAGCATAATTTGTCACAGCTAAATCTTCGAAACAACCAAAATGTCCATCAAGTGAGGAATGGACAGAAAAGATGTATTTTTATACAGTGGAGTATTATTGAGCTATAAAAAAAAGATAAATTTGAAGCTTTTATAGGTAAATAGAGGCAACTAGAGACCATACTGATAGCTGAAATAAATTAGACTTTCATGTATAAACATTTTATTGTCTCCCTAGTTTAGGAACCTGAGAGTAAATAAAATCTGAAAGGTACAACAGATACTATGAAAGGGAAAGAAACTATTTAAAGGGAAGAAACAACTGGGATGGGAGAAAGGAGAAAAGAATGAAAGAAGTGGGACTGGCAAGATGACTCAGTGGTCTAAAGCACCTGCTTAGGCAAGCTTAGGCAAATGAGGGACAATGGTTCTATCCTGGCACCACATGCTGCACCAGCCCCACCCCCAGTGTAGGCTGAGTCAGCCATAACAAAAAAAGAAAAGAGCCCGGCGTGGTGGCCCACATCTGTAATCCCAGCACTCGGGAGGCCGAGGCAGGAGGATCAGAGTGAGTTTGAGACCAGCCTGGGCTACCAAAGTGAGCTCAAGGCCAGCCTGAACTGCATAGCAAGACCCTGTTTCAAAAAAGACCAAAAAAAGAAAGAAAGAAGTAAGGGGAAAAAATTCTGCTAGGCTTTTGAAAGGGGAAGTTAATGCTTAAAATTATTTTCTCTTTAAATCTTTTATACTTTTTAAACCAATTTTACATGCCTCTTCCTTCCTTCGTTCCCACCTGCCTGCCTGCCTGCCTGCCTGCCTTTCCCTCCCTCCCTCCCTCCCTCCCTCCCTCCCTTCCTCCTTCCCTCCCTCCCGTTCTTCTCTCTCTCTCTCTCTCTCTCCCTCTCCTTCCTTCCTTTCCTTCCTTCCGAGTCCTGGGAATTGAACTCAGGACCTTGCATTTGCCAGGCAAATGTATATTTTGCTGAGCTCTCTCCCCAGCCCACATGCTTATTCTGGTAATCTGAGCAAGTAATATGAAGGCACCAGTGTACAGTATAACAACCATTGCTGAATTTCTATCATTTTCCTTATTGAAATTCTGTATCATTTTTAATGTTTTTTAAATCTATTTTTTGTTGTTTTTAAATACTAAATAATAAGTCAGGCATGTCACATACTATGCTCAGTGGTTACAAAGTTGTGACAGCTGAGAGTTCTCAGTCTCATGATTATAGTTGTTCCAGGTGTGTGGACTGAGAAACTCAATAAAAATGTCAGTGAAGCAGACAGCTATATATGTTTTCTGATCTCTGTGTTAAATGTTTATTTATATCTCATGGTCCTTTTTAAGGAAAGGAAAAGAAAATGCTTTATGAGTCTAAAACTATTTTAGGTAAGATGTAACATAAAAGAAAGTATGACCAGTAAAATAAACTTTTACAAATAGCAGAAAAATTAAAAAATTAACTTAAAAACTGCAACTCAGAAAAAAATGAATAATTCCAATGTATAAGTGATAGGGCCTGGAGTGATAGCTTGGTGGCAGAATACTAACCTTGCCTATGGCAGATCCTGGGTTTAATCAGAACTATAACAAGGAAAAAAAATGGGGAAAAATAAATGGGAGATAAAAATATATATTATAAAATATACCTATATGTAGTTTATAGGTATATTGTACATAAATACGTATGTGTACATTTATATACACATATAGATTTATATATGTACACACTATTCACAGCATACTGTACAGGAATGGAAATAAAATTTCATTAGTTTTTTAAAAGGTGAAAATAAAAGAATCATCACTTATGTATTAGATCAATTCAGATGCTAGTGATATTAATTTCAAAGAAGAAAATGTACAGTATAAAACTGTTGCCGGGCGTGGTGGCTCACGCCTGTAATCCCAGCACTTGGGAGGCTGAGGCAGGAGGATTGCTGCGAGTTCGAGACCAGCCTGGGCTACAAAAGTGAGCTCAAAGCCAGCCTGAACTGCACAGTGAGACCCTGTCTCAAAAAGCCAAAAAATAAAAAATAAAAAAAAAAAATAAAACTGTAGGATGGGAACAGTAATTTTGTGGTTAAAACATTGCCAGTAGTGAAGATATAATAAATTTTAAAATGTCAATAATCAATTTTCACATATTCAGACATAACAAAACCTTGGAAGGGTAGGCTGAGATCACACAAAAGCATATGTAGTAATGATGGTAAATTAACTGTCTTAAAATTTTGTAAAGGCTAGGGTTATATCTTTAGGGGTAGAACATTTGCCTAACATATTGGAATCCTTGAGTTTAGTTCCCTGTACCAATAGAGGCACACATAATAGCAAGTCATATTTAAAGAACATCAAAAAGAATACTCACTTTAATCAAGATGATTTTTTCCAAAGGATTCAAGATTGGTTGAACATAATACATACATCATAAACAGAGTGAAGAATAAAAATCCCGTGATCCTCTGAATACATGTATAAAAAAAAATTTGATACAATTCAGCATGCTTTCATGATAAAATATCTGAATTAATTGAATACAGAAGAATTGTACCTCAACATAATACAAGCTACATATGACAGATAATAGCCAGCATCACACTGAGTGGAGAAAATCTGAAAACATTTTCTCAAAGATTGGTAACAGGAAGATGGTCTCTCTCACTTCTCTTTGTTAACATAATCCTAGACATTTTAATCTGAGCTATTAAACAAGAGAAAGAAATTAAAACATATACAACTGGAGAAATGAAGTTCAATTATTCCTATTTGTAGAAGATATAATTTCATATCTGGAAAAACCAAAAGACTTCATCAGAAGACTATTTGAATGATTGAACAAATTTAGTAGCTTCATAATACAAAAGCATACAGATTTGACAAGAAAGTAATCATTAAAACAGTCTCATTTATAATAGTCCACACAAAATACATAGGACTGAATTTAAGGAAGTGATACACCTTTACAGTGAAAATTACAAAACACTAAAGCAATTGAAGGACACAAACAACAGAAAAGATATTCCATGTGCATGGATTGGAAGAATTATATTAGCATGTCTGTAACACCCGCAGATTTATAGATGTATACATGTAGGGAGGAAAAAGCTCTAAGTTCCATATAGATGTATAAAAGACTAAATTACAAAAGTGATTTTGGAACATTTGTTCTCTTAAAGGTAACTTGTATTCCAATAACTTAAAAATAGTTTATGAAGTTATTCTTCAGGGAATATTAGTACCTCTATGAAATATTTGGTTATTTTTTTTCTACACAGCAGAAATAATGCGTAATTGATGTATAATCTAATGTGTTTTCTGACGTAGGAACTGCAAAACAGATAGTATTAGTCACTTTAATAGAACCTAAAACCTGATGTATAATATGTAGGTCTAAAACTGATTTCCTTTACTATCCTATTTCCCCTTATTTCTTACTTTCATAGCACTGGGAATATTGAATCCTGGATCTTCACATTGACCTATATGTCCCAATCTTTTTAAAATTGTAAAATTTAAAATTTAATTGTAAAATTTTAAAATTTAATCTGAAAACAGTCTTGATGTTCACTGCATTATCAATTCTAGGGTTTAATTTTCACATCCATCATTCAGAGTACAGAGTATTGGGATTACAAGCATGTACTGCCATGCACCTCTGATTTCCACTTGTTGGTATAAATGCTTGCTGTAAATGCTTGAGAAACATCTCTTATGAAAGACATTTTCTCCTAATGAAGAATGCACTGAGGATTGTATGTAATAGAAAAATATTCCTTAAGCATTACTCAGAGCATTGTCATTTTGTAGCTCCCAACTTTAGGTCTGATCAGCAGTTCTCAAGGCATCCTTTCAATTTTAGGAAAGTAAATAGGAAAATTTTATGAGAGTAATTAGGTATGATCATCTTTATGAAAAGCTTGAGTTCCATTCCCAGTTAGCTTGTACCTTAAGAGTTACTCAGGGTTATTATTGGTTTTGGGTTGAAAAATAAAAATCCCTCCTGTCCCTTTCCTAAATTTGCTGAGAAGCAAAATTATCTGATGGCAGCTTTGGAACTGTGCTCATAGGAATCCTGGTTTTTCTAATCCAAATTAGTTTAGAATCTGACATCTGTAAGTATTCTTCATTGTGGGGGAAAAAATACATTAGATCAGTATTTGGTAGTAAAATGTAGGAACAGTGATTATCATTCACTTCCACCTTCCCCATATCCAGGGAAATATGGAAGTCATTTCCCAGGTTAAATTACTAACTAAATGCAGTGTCCATGAGCAGAGCTTGGGAGCTCCTGGTTTCCTCTTGCAGTATTAGAGATTTGACAGATACATACTGATTGTATTTTCAAATTAAGTTTTTATAGAACCAATCAATATTTTTTGTCTCAAATAATTTCAGTTTCTTTTTAAAATATGAATCCTTCCCAAGTCAGAATTTAGCTCAAGGTTTTTTTAGCAATCAGTCCACCAACTTGTTTATAAAACACCTTGGCAGCGAAGAGTTTTAAAATATCATTGAATTTAAGAACACCACAGGCTTTAACCACTAATTTACATTTAATGTTTGTAGTTCTCAAAATTGTGGTTGTGTAATAACCAAAATATTTTTGCCTTGAATATTTCATGGATTATATTTCCCTATTCTTTCTCCCTCACCCATGTTCCCCACAGTAGGCAGGCAGATTGTTGTCATATAGTCTGGCTTTTATTTATCTTTATGGGCTTAATCTCCACAAATTAGTATGTTCACATATGAAAGTGAGTGTATTCTATATGGTAATAGTTTTATCATTTTAATGGTTGATTTATTTAGTGGAATTAACAGACCACTTTTTGTTTGATTTGATTAATTTCTATTTCTCTTTTGGTGTGCATGCTGAGGAAGCAGCTGTTGTTGTTGCCATTGCTTTATGGTACATCAAGTCAACACCATTTACTGTAACTAGACTTATTTCTAGTCTACCTTATTCTATAAGCTTATGTATAAACTTATTCTATACCTCACTTGGAGTAAGAATTTTAGATTAAGCCACAAATATGTACTGATTAGTGCAGTTCACTGTGATAATATCCCTAGAACTTTTCATAGCATCAGTCAAAAAGGCCAGAGAGATCCTTCCAGGCTACTGGATGACTCTTCTGTGTAAGTGCTAATTCCTTCACATGGTATTTGTGCATCTTTCATAACGTTGTGTAACCAGCCTTTGCATCTTCATCTCCTGTTTTGTGTCCCCTATTTTTTCTCTTCCCTCAAAATATGCACATAGTTTTGCTGAAGGAAGTCTCTTGAATTTGCCTTTGCTAAGTAGACACAAATTTGTTTTGTGTTTCTGACCCTGAACTGTAACTCATGATATAACAGTTGTGTTTGCTTAACCTGCTAAGCTCTCCAAGGGCTTCCACCTGGTTTATTTCATATATAATTGCTTAGCATAGTGCCTCAAACATTGTAAATTATTTACAAATATTTGTCCACATACAATGAATAAAAGAAGGGTACTTTTTAGCTGGAATATGAGAATATTACTTATTTCACTTCAATGAAATATTGATTTCATTTAAAGAATGTAGTTTCTACCTGGATGAAACCAGTCACTTCTGGCTCATATAGAAAGGGATTTGTATATAATTAGTCATAATTAGTAATTAATGAGCTTTTTTATCAAATGTCCTTAAGCAAATCTCTTGTAGGTGCTTTCAGTTACTAAAAGATTCATTGTTTCAGTAGCTTCTGATTCAAATTACAGTTATAGCTTTTACATAGTGCTAGCTCTAGAAATTTTCCTAATCATACTCTTGTAGTATTGACTTGGCACTGTCCAAAACTGTCTGAAGGTTAATACTGACATCAATTGCAGTTTCAATTAGCAGACTTTCCAAGTGGATGAATGCCATCTGTAACTATTGATTCACTCTGTTTCCAGTTTGGAATGTGTAGTAATTAAGTTTCTATAGTTAAGCACCTATCTGCTAGACACAGACTATATTGACAGACTGTGAGAATGTATTTATATTGAAAGGCATAGCACCACCATCATTATTACATTACTACTATAACTTTTATAAATAGTTAAGGGCGATATTTTACCACACTAGAATTTGTGTTGCTTTACTTTTTACAATTAAGATAATAGCCATGTAATAAAACATTAAAAACATTTATTTAGTAAGCTCATTTGGTTTTTGGTGCCAAGGACCAAACCCAGGGCTTCCAGTTTGCTAGACAAGTGTTTTACCACTGAGCTAAATCCATAGTCCCTAAAATGTTAAATTATTATGCTTGATTTTAAGTAACTCAGTAGTAATTTTTAATGATTTAAGTTTTTTATCTGTTTTTGTTACAGTGTTTAATCTTACTATCAAATGCCTTACCTGGCAGAAAGGTAAATTCTTGTAGCTATTCTCTACTACCAAAAGTAGAAGACACTCATTAATAATAGATTTATTTACCTGCTTTAAAACAAGGAAAAGAGAATGAAAGCAACTATTTTTAGGGAGGAAAGCATGGTGAAAAAATCAAAATCACTGGGTGACTTTTTATTGTGAAGGAATAATTCATTTTATAAAAATTCCACCAGAGAAGCAATTTTTAAAACTTTCTTTACCAACCTTCATAATACACAAATACCTGCAAAGCATATGAGCATGTGCCTTAGTGTAGAGTATATGAGTGCAAAAGTATATCAATGTATATACCTTACTGTCTATGTAAAAATTGTACAAGCAAGAGGAAAATAGAAATGGGAAAGGAAGGTAGGGAGAGGAAAAAGGTAAAGCAGATCAAGGATTGAAGCTTTTCTAGAGAGATCTGTACAAAGTTTCCATTGTTCTATCTGAAAAAAAAAAAAAAAAACCAGGAAGATTCCACTTATTACATCATTTAAAAAAAATGTACCCAGGAATTTATATAAGGAGGTAAAAATCCATATGGTGAAATCTGTAATGCCTTACTGAGAAAAATTCAAAACAACATCAATAAATTAAAAGATAACTTGTGATCATGATTGAGCAAATTAATATTGCTAAAATATCCCATTTTAAAGCAATCTACACACTCGGTATAATCGCCAACAAAATCCTAATAGCGGTTTTCACAGAAAGAGAGAAAAATAATTATAAACATTATGTAGACTCATAAAGGCTAATAACCTAAGTAAACGTAAGAAAAAAGAAAAAACCAAGTTAGAAGCATCCCACTTCTTGATATCAAATCTGTAATAATTGATACAAAATTATAATAACTGAAACAGTATGGTACTGGCATAAAAACAGACAAAGACAAATGAAACTAAAAGCTCAGAAGTGAATCCTTGGGTATATGTTCAGCTATCCTCTAATGAAGTCAGAAGAATATGCAATGCTGAAGGTAGTCTTTTTCACAAATGGTTTTAGTGGATGTCCACATGCAAAAAGAAGAAAAATGTGATCCTTACACCACACAATTAAATTGAAAATAAATTTAAAGTATAAATTATAAACACCTACAAGAAAGCAAAGAGTAAGACTCCTTGATATTGACCCTAACAATAATTTTCTTTTTATAACTTACACCAGAAGCTCAGAGAAAGCAAATATGAGTAAGAAAGGCTGCCAAAAGGCTGTCTTGAGGTGCGGGGGGGGCGGGGGGGGTGAGGGATACAGCTCAGTGGCATAAGCACCTACCTGGCAAGTGCAAGGTCCTGAGTTTGATCCCCAGTACCATACCACAAGAAAAGGGGGAGAGGGTGGAAAGGCTGCCAAACTAAGCATCTATATACCAGAGAAAGCAATCAACAAAATTGAAGCTCATGCTATGGATTAGATACATAGCATATGTATGAGGAAGGTTTAATCACTGAGATATGCAAGTAACTCATACAACTCAATAGCAAAACAAAAAATCCACAAAAGACCTAAATAGATATTTTGTCCAAAGATGTTATGACTACCCAGTATATGGAAACATGCTCAGTGTCACTAATCATGGGGAAATGCAAATCAAAGCCACAATAAAGTATCATCATCACATACCTACTAGGATGACAAATATCAAAACAGGCAAGTGAGGGTATAGAGGAATGGGAATCCTTGTTGATACAGGTATTGTGGGATAGTATGAAGGTTCCTTAGACTTAAAAGTAGCAAACAGAAGTAGTGAAAATAAAGTCAGGCCACCTAGTCTTAACTTCAGATTTATAACTAACAACTTCAGAAAACACTTCATGTGCTGTCCCACAGTACTAGAATGTCCCCTAGTACAGGCCTCCTTCAGTGCAAACAATTATTATTTAAACCTTGACCTCTCATAGACCTCTAATTCCTTTACCGCTTCAATTTCTTGATGTTTTGCATTTGGTTTCAGAAAAGCACTTCCAATTGGCTCCTTATAATTGATTTTTATCAATCAACCTTTCTTGAAAGAAGCAAGAAGCTTGTACTATATTTTTCTGCTCTTCTGTAACACAGAACTTCTCAAAAAGAGCCTGAATTTGCTTTCTCATTTCTCTTTTAAATAACTCCACTGTCCTATAGAAATTGCTTGTGTTAAGGACACTAGTGACTTCTCTCATTGCAAAACATATGCATCAATCTTCCATCTTTGTCTTTTTGCATTGCTATCTCTCAGTGGTTCAGAATTAGGCCATTTTCTAGGCCTTCCATTATCCTGTGTCTACATATTAGAACGAGGCTAGAGGGAGCTTCCCCAGTCATGATGTTAGGATGGTGCCATGGGCTGAATTGTGTTGTTCTCCTCTGAATTCATTTATTGAAGCCCTAGTTTCTAGTATAATGGTATTTGGAGATGGGGTGTTTTGGAGAAGAGAATGAAACATAAGAATAGGGCTGTCATGATAGGATTATAGTAAACATGCTTGTAGGATCACATACAAACTCTCCAACTGTCTTTGTCTCTAGGCTGTGAGAAATAATTGCTATTGCTCAAGCTACACAATTTGGTAATTTCTATGCAGCACCAACAGACTAAGACAGAAGAACACTTCCCATCGCCTCATCTTTGGTGTCCTTACTGCACTGTGTTATTGCTGGTGGTCTTTCTTATGTCACTCCTGGAGGTAAAAACTTCATCAGTTTCTTTTTTCTTTTTTCTTTTTTTTTTTCTTTTTTTTTTTTTTTTTTTTTTTTTTTTTTTTTTTTTTTTTTTTTTTTTTTTTTTTTTTTTTTTTTTTTTGTCTTTTTGAGACAAGGTCTCATTATGCAGTTCAGACTGGCCATGAGCTCACTTTTGTAGCCCAGGCTGGTCTCGAACTCACACCGATCCTCCTGCCTCAGCCTCCCGAGTGCTGGGATTATAGGCATGTGCCACCATGCCCGGCTCATCATCAGTTTCACTCACTGAGAAATCTCAAGTGCCCAGAATAGTGTGCAATAAGTGTTCAGTAATGTTATATATAACAATAAAGTAATAATTAAAATATTTCCAAACACCTTTAGGTCACATATGTTTATTTGAGAAATAGTTCTATTTTTACCAGTCTCACCTTGAAGAGATACAAAGTTATTTATTTTTAAATAGCCTATTAGTAGCATCCTGTGGGCATCACAGAAGAGTTCAGCAAATTTATAATAAACTTTAAGCAGGAAAAATATTTATCATTAAGCTCTACAACACCTTCATCTGCTTAGAGAAAGCCTGCAAAAATGTAGGTAGTTTAAAGGACTTCTATGTTCACTGTTTGAAGTACTTCAGACTGGTGTTGCTGGTAGTTTTTAATTGAATATGGTTGAGATGTCTTCCTGTAGTAAGAAAAGAGCAAGGATTGTAGTGTCCTCAGGACAGGAGTTACTTATGTCTTTTTTCTTTACAATCAACTCAGGATGTGGTTCTTGCCTCTTGAGCCCCTTTCCAGTCAAGTATACCAAAGTTTGTTGAAGACCACAGTTGTAGAGTGAAAAGTCCTAGGCAGGAAAGCTTTTGGTTGTGTATAAATCTATTAGAGAAAAGTAGTGAAAAGATTCACCTTTTTTTTTTTTTTTTTTTTTTTTTTTTTTTTTTTTTTTTTTTTTTTTTTTTTTTTTTTTTTTTTTTTTTTTTTTTTTTTTTTTTTTTTTTTTTTTTTTTTTTTTTTTTTTTTTTTTTTTTTTTTTTTTTTTTTTTTTTTTTTTTTTTTTTTTTTTTTTTTTTTTTCTATTCTGGCTCTTATCTAGAAGAATCTGTTGGGTTTATTGTCTCTAGTTACTATTCCTAATCTCAAGGCTGATTGTAGTCTTTTATTTTTGCCTTTAGCAAACTGTTAATTTCTGAACATTTCAAAAGACAATGCAGTTATCATAGTTAGCTTACAAATGGTGAAACCTCATTTTTGCAAGTCTTGTTTTTAAAGCCTTCGTCGATAAGAAAATCTTGTTTTAAAGTTTCTTCAGTATACATGAAAGATACGAGCATTCAGTTATTTAAACAGTATGAATTAGATCCCCCACCTCTTAATCATAAGCAGAATAAGACCTTTTCAAAAGAGCTTTAGTCAACAAGGAATGGAGACTGGTCTTTTTTAAAAATAAATAAAAATGATAGCAAAATAAGAGAATAACAATAGTTAATACAATGTGTGTAATAATATTAAAACTAAGACAAAAATACTGTCATACAAAGAAAAAACAGGTAATAAAACAAATCTTTTTATTAGCAAAGTGGTTTTGAATCTTTAAAAAATTTAAAAAGTAGGGACCATTAAGTTAAATGACATATTCCATTATTTTGAGAAAGAAAAAAGTGTAGAGGAAAGCACTGGGAAGTTTGGAAAGTTTCAGAAATAATTGAAGAAAATGTCAAAGACCAACTTTATGATTTCAGAATTTTTCTAATACTAGCCCTCATGGAAATAGGACAGAATCTCCTTAGATGTAGGCCTTCTAATGCCTACATATGGTAGTAGAGTCTAGCTGCTCTTGGGTTAGGGCTTTTTGTAGTTAAGAATCTAACACCATTTAAGGTAGTGTATCTATGGGAAGATACATTCTGAATTTAAAACAAACTTGTAGGATACAACATATTTATGGATTGGAGGATTCTACGTTTTTGTTTTAGATGTAATTGTAGCTTGATTTCTCTGAAAGAGAAAATTGCTTGTGTTAGAGGTGATTATTAAGTAAAATTTGACACCCTACCTGATTATCAACGAGGTTATTTAGATAGATATTCCTACATTATAAAGAAATTGACAGGAGCACGGCAGGATGGCTGAGTGGTCTAAAGCACCTGCTTGGAAAAACTTGGGCGGCTGTAGGGACCGCGGTTCGATCCCCGGCACCACGTGCTGCGCCAGCCCTGCCCTCGGGACGGGCTGAGCCAGCCATAAAAATTAGTGAATAAACAAACCAAAGTTCTGAAACAAGAAATAAATAAATAAATAAATAAATAAATAAATAAATAAATAAATAATTCTTTAAAAAAAAAAAAAGAAAGAAAAGAAATTGACGTTCAGGCTTTTATGTAAATTTCTGGCAGTATCATTTGATAATTAAAAGATATATATTAAGTAAGTATACTATTACTAGTAGAGGTGATCGTTGCATGTGAGAAAGAGATTAATTTTTTCCAAGATGCAGAAACAGCTTTGTTACGGGAGTTGTATTTTGCTTAGAATTCACATTGTTCCTGTAATGATGAGTGTCGAGACTATGCAGACATTGTAGATTCATGTTGAGGCTACAGATCACAAGAGGCTAAATATATGTTAACATATGTACAGATTAGATTGTGTGAACTCATCTTTCATGTTACAAGGATATGACTCTAATAAGCAGCCTAAAAATGAACTCTTAACTGCGCCTCAGAACTGTTACTCAGCACCCAAATACAATAACTATGTGTTCTCTTTCTGATCTCTGCTTCTCTATATACATGGGCTTAATTTTTCTTGACCCATTGAATGAGATTTTGTTTATCCAAAGGACTATGCATCCCAGAAATTCCCACTTAGCTGCTTGAGAAAGCACTCTGCTTTTCAAGTCTCGGGGTATGACCTAGATAATTAAAACTAACTGACCCAGCCTGGATTAGGTGTGCCCTCTCAGGCATGGTATTGCAGCTAGAAGGCAGGGTCCTGTTGTGCCTTGCCAACACCAAGGATTACTTGGGAACTGCAGAAATGGAGGCCACAAAGTAGACAACACCATACGTAATAACTGTGCTAGCTCACCTATCTGTCCCATCTACTCAGCATTTATAAAGCATGAATATATGTGCTAGTTACTTGATACTACTGTCCTTTACTTAAAAACTGATTTCTATATCCTAATATTTCTTTAACAAGCTACAAAGTACATTATATAGTTGTCTTAAATTTAAAGGAAAATGACTCACAAGAGTAAGTATAAATACCTATTAAAGTTCTACTAAAGAATCACCAAACAAAAGTATGCTTTTAGTCAAACGCTTTCATTTAAAAATATTCTGATCAAAATTGTAAAACATTTTAATAAAAAAAGTTTTTTAAATGTTATTTTAAATACTATGTTACTTTAGAAAATATTTAAATACTGTATTAATTTCTCCACATAGTTGAATTGAATTTAATTCTACCTATTTGCCAAGTTTGTTGAAACCCCAAATCCATTTTCATTTGCCAGGTTAAATGTTTATTTTGTTTCCCCATATAATGTGCTCTTTAAAGTGTCAAAAGCATACCAAATCTGATTTCTTTTTAATGGAGATCTGGTAAGGTTTTTTTTCCCCTCCCGTCAGTTAATGCGATATGCTTGCTTTGAGGCATATTCAAAGATGCATTCACATAACCTACTACCTACCACTTCTGTAGGCTGTTAGATGATAGTAACTTTAAGGAAATTTTATTTTTGAAGCCTATTATTTCTTAGAATATCAGACTTATACCATAGAATATTTACTTTCACCTAATTGTATACTAATACAATAAAAATAGAAGGTGTTAATGATCTGAATGATTATTTTGGTTATGGGAATTCTCTTTAATTCTGGTCATCCATCCCTATGTGACTCAAACATCCATTCACAACATTTTTCATGTTTATTTTTAACAAACACTGACATGTTTTGGGACACTATGAAGTCTTAAGTATATTCCCCTCAAGTATAACTGAGATCAGATCACAGTGGAACACACTTCTGACCTCAGCACTCTGGAAATACTGAAGCAGGTACAATATCAAGTTGTATTTGGGTAACTTGGCAAGGCCCTGTATCAAAATAATAATAAAGAGGGCTGGGGATGTAGCTCAGTGCAAAGATCCTTGATTTAATCCTCATAATAAAAAGAAACAGCCACGCGTGGTGGCGCACACTTATAATCCTAGCACTTGAGAGACTGAAGCAGGAGGATCAGTGTGAGTTCGTGACTAGCCTGGGCTACAAAAGTGAGCTCACAGCTAGCCTGAACTGCGTAGCGAGACCCTGTCTCAAAAAGAAGGAAAATAAATAAACAAACAACACAAGTAGTGAATAAAATGCATATTTTATTTACGTTTAAAGCACAGATTTAGTATTTATCCTCTGTGTACCATTTGATGGCCTGTACTTTTTACAGAGCTCATTAGTGTATATTCTTTGGTTTTTCTTTGGAGTATAGTGTATATTCTTTGGACTTACTTGAAGCCATACTGTGACCCGACCCGTGGGTCAGCACATGGGTTCTCACCTGGGGAAGGAGCGGAGATGAAGACAAAGACGGGGCAAGAGATACGCGAAATGGAGACAAAACAGGATTCTGATCAAGTCTCATTTATTGAAGAAGTGAACGGGGTTTAAGTAAAGGTAGCAGGGGAAACGGAATCTGCGTCAGTGGTTACCTTGCAACCAGGGGAGGACTTGAGGCACATGATTTACGGGAAATGGGCAGGGTGTAGAGAAACAGAAACTGAAACTTAACTCAAAGAGACACCGAAACTTAACTCAAGTTTATTTCATTCCCAGAATAAGGAATGCTCTTATTTTAGTGTTACAATAGAGAGGCTCTCACAAGGCGGCTCTCCACAATACTGGTGTAGTAATTTTTCGTATTTTTATATTTTCCTGTTAAAAAGCATTTGGATTCTTCCTCTCCCATCTATTTGAGTGTAGAGTATCTTATGAAAGTCTCTCTTCAGTTACTAGTGTCACAAGGCTTCCTGATACAAATCAATGAAAAAATTCCTTCCCTGTGAGATGAGAAATAGATTGTTTCAGAGTTGATGCAGGAGAGTATGTAGTTGTATGGTTGCCGTCATTGAAGTAGTTCCCGCACACCTGCAGTTGTGAAATACCTGCGCAATTTCATCTATGTAAAGAACCCTGGAAAACAGTTTGAGGCAATTTTCCAGTGTTTACTTGAACAGGTCTTCTGTTCTCTTGTGTCTTAGTACTCAGGCCCAGGACTCCCTGAGATACCGGATGCACAGAGAACCACAAAAGTCAGGGTTATATTGAAAAAAGAACTCAGTCACCAAGAGATACAGGACTTCATTACCAATTCCTATGGTGTGTTACATATAAAAGTTAAGACCAATAGTGCAGGTTTTCTGACTCCCATGATAGCTTTCTCACTATCGCTTATTCTGATCTTTCTCTGTTGCCAGATGGCTTCTAAGTATTATTTAAGAAAATTTGAAGTTTTGAGATTATTATTAAATCTCTGTGATCATTATTCAGGGCTCCTGACTTGAAATTTATGGAGATTGGGTAGGACTATATTAACCCTATGATATATCCTGTTCCTTTGCAGATGACCTTTTTTGCCTTCTGTATTGGTCAGGGTTTTATTTAGAGGAACAGAATAAATATAAGGAATGGATATTAACACAAAATGTACAGTCTATAAGGAATTATAAGATAGGCTTACAATAGTCAGCCACAGAGTCAGATGAGGAAGCACGCATAGGGCGTCTGCATGCTCCAGACTGAAGAATTCAATCCCGAGGTCTGGACTTCACTGTAGCACTCCGTGTAAATCTCTGTTGGCTGATGGGTCTGTGACAGAAAACTGAAGTGTCTATAATGGATGCTGAAGAATCTGCGATGGATAGCGAAAGATCCAACCTGGAGCCAGAAGAGTCTGCGCTGAAGTCCAGTCTGAATGCAAAGACTGAAGCTTCTCCGACAAAGTGAAGTGTTGAGTCCTTCAGCCCTTTGAAAAGTCTTTTGTGCTCAGTCATTCTGACGTGGGCCCATTGCACCCTAGGGTGTAACCAATCATACCCCAGGATGGGCCCTTGATCTCGCTCTAAGGAGAAAGCCAATCATAACCTAGGCAGGCCCTAGTCACACTACAGGGAAGGACCAGTTGTACCCCAGAGGGGGACTCCCACCAACAGGGAACCAGGCTGCTGAGTCATTCAGCCAAGTTGACACATTGCATCAACCACTACACCTTCACTTATGGTTTTTCTTTGTATCTTTTTCCACAAAATATAACTTCATCTTGAGAAGTACACATTTTTATCAATTTTAAGCATCTCGTTAAAAAGTGAAGCAGTATTTGCCAAGTATTATGGCCTCTTCGTTAAAATCCATCCTGAATTTATATTTGACACTGAAGACATTCTCAGTCCTCTCAAATTCTTAGTTCTTGGGATCACTTCAGATTGTATGCCCTTAGTCTACAAAGCTGAACAGAAAACATGCTGTGAATTTAAATTTAAGAATTTATTACAGCAAAATTCACGTTGCCATTACCTCCCTTCTTCTACTAACTTCAAAGACACCATTCCTGCTACTTGCTAAAGCAGTTTCAAAAGCCTAATTTTTTCGTGTCCTTACAAGATATGATTAAAAAAAAAAAATACTGTGGTGCTGCCCCTGCATGCCATCTACTGGAAAAGGCAGGCTGATAAAAAAAATATATATATATGCTGCCTGTAATCCCAGCCCTTGGGAAGCTTAAAACATGAGGACCACTGTGAGTAGGATCTATGAAGTGAGGTCCTGAAGACCCTGTACTAAATACATTTTTTAAAAATGATATACAGTTTTCCTAGTCCACACTGTTTACCAAAGCTGGCCCTATGTGACTTCTGGCTCTTACCCCAAATCAAAATGACCATGACAGATAAATATTTTGAATCAGTTTAGGACACCCAGACAGCCAGGTCAGCACAAGTAAAGACACAGGAAAGACTTCCAGAGCTGCTTCAGAAAGTATCCAGAATGAAGGGCCAGCCAAATAGCTCAGCAGGTGCAGGAGCAGGGGTGCTATAGGGGGATTAGAGCCTCAGGCCTGCTGTGCTGGCCTTGCCCCTGGAGTGCGCTAAAACAGCAATTGAGACTGGGCGTGGTGGTGTGCCTGTAATCCCAGCTCATGGATCACTATAAGTCTGATCTAGTAGTCAGGCCCTGAACACCCTGTAGACCCTTCCCTAAAATGCAAAAAAAGCGAGGGTAGAAAGTGTCAAGAACAATTGGATAGGGGCCGGCGAATGGCCTAGCGGTCTAAAGGCCTGCTTAGGAAAGCTTAGGCAACCACAGGCACCTCGGTTCAATCCCCAGCACCACATGCTGCACCAGCCCTACCCCCAGGGCAGGATGAGCTGACCATAATAAAAAATAAAATAAAAAAAAAACATGATTGAATAAGTGCATTTGAAGTGAAGGGGAGTGCTTGAGGGGGTTAAAGGCAGTATGTCTTTTACTATAATTTTAAAAAATGTAAACATTCATGGTATTTTTAAATCACACTTTATACTTCAGTGATCTTTTCTCTGGTGCAGCTTGAGACTGATGACTTTTCATTGGCTCTGTTGATAATTGCAGGAAGAGTTAGATTGAGACAGTTCAAAGAAAAATGATCCATCTTGCCAGCTCACATTTGTATTAAAAAGTAGAAATAAATGATCACAAATTATTTTTTTAAACCGATTGGAATTACTGTTCACATGTACTTTTTTATGTCATTCACCTTCCATGAGTACATTACACTAAATCTTCAACATGATAGAGTAAGTGTGAGTAGTGCTTCCTAATCTTCTTGGAGTTAGGACAATACTAATGTTATTTTTAACTTAACATTGCCTTCTCTTTATCCCCTAAAAGAACTTAATGAAGTTTAAAGTTACATGAAATACATTTTTAAAATGTCAGTAAATGATGTGATGAAAGGCACTCCTCATTTTTTAAGTGAGGCTTCTTTGAGTTCTAAAACTCAGTTCTGGAAATACACATCATGAATCATATACATGCAGTGAACTTTACACCTTAATCATATACTGCCATGGCACTGACTGCTACTGCTACACAGTATCTGTGCTCTTTTTCTCTCATCCAGACCAAATACCACATTTATAATGTTACCCTAAATTTAGTGAAATGACTGAGTTGTGGCCACTGAAATACAAGCATAAGTATTCTCCTAGGCATTCTAGCAGTGCTCTCCAAAGAGCAGGAGTACACTCCTTTACTTTCCTTCCTGCATTTATGCATTTTGATTTGTGCATATATGATGAGAAGCTAATATGAATCACAAAGAGAAGGAGAAGACCTCAACATCAGCAGATTCCAGAAGAGATTGAAGCTTTGGTGACTTCAGCTATGGGGATGTCACACCTGAATAGTTATCTCTAGAACTCATTTATGTGAGAATTAAAATTGTACCTTATCTCAACAGCTATAATTTGGATTAGATTATATATAGTAAATGGAGTCATAGCTGATTAAATCTGTGAAAGAGTTTCCTAGGATGGTTCATCAATAGACCTGAACTGAGCCCGGCGTGGTGGTGCATGCCTGTAATCCCAGCACTCGGGAGGCTGAGGTAGGAGGATCGGTGACAATTCGAGACCAGCCTGGGCTACAAAACTGAGCTGAAGGCCAGCCTGAACTGTACAGCGAGACCCTGTCTCAAAAAAACAAAAAAAAAACAAAAAAAAATAGACCTGAACTAATAGATTATGCTATTAACAGTCTGATAAGTGACAAGAATTTGTTAGTTCCAATGTGCTTGCCAGTGATTGGATTCTGTCTTGTCTTGATACTAATAGTAAGGTAAGTTCTCGCATACAGTGTAATTTGTGTCAGTAAAATGAATCACACATTTATGAGGTACAGTAGGCTTTTTGTGCCACATCTCAAGAACAGTTTGTATCTGTCTTATGAACCTCTTATTTTCATGGAGAGCTGGCTTACCCAGCCTTCAGCAGACTTTACCTGGACTCCCATTCATGCTCTATTCCAAAGCATCACTTAACCTTTACTGAAGACACCCCCCCTCCCCCGGTTAATTCTTTCCTAGGTAATTGATAAATTTAATCTGTTAATTGAAGAGGCACTTTATCATGGGCTGTGACTTTAAAAGAATAATCAAAGCCGGGCATGATGGCGCACACCTGTAATTCCAGCACTCAGGAGGCTGAGGCAGGAGGATCAGTCCGAGTTCAAGACTAGCCTGGGCTACAAAAGTGAGCTCAAGGCCAGCCTGAACTGCATAGCGAGACCCCACCTCAAAAAGACAAAAAATAATAATAATCATAACCACAGAGTAAACATTAGTGTCTTTATGTGTTTCAGCCTAAAAGATACACTAATAAAAGAGTTTTATTAAGACTTAGAGTCAAGGGCCAGCCAAATAGCTCAGCAGATTAAAGCACCTGCAAGCAGGCACAGGGGCTGAGGGTTTGATTCCCGGGCCTGCTGCGCTGGCCCTGCCCATAGGGTCCACTGAGATGCCAGTTGAGACTGGGTGTGGTGACTCATGCCTGTAATCATGGTTCTTAGGAGGCTATAAACAGGCAGATCACAAGTCCAAAGTAGTAGTAAGACCCTGAATACCCTGTAGACCCTTCCTTAAAATAATGATAATAATAGTAATAATAATAACAATAAAAGCATCAAAAGCTTGCAGAAATTCATGATTTATAAGTGTGTTTCTTGCCTCCTAACTTCTGGGAGAATGTAAGGGAAAGGATTTGATATTAGGTATCTTTATATTAGATATGTATTCATTTGTTTGTTTGCTTATTTGTTTGTTAATTAAAATACCCATCCTTAGCCGGGCGTGGTGGCGCACGCCTGTAATCCCAGCACTTGGGAGGCTGAGGCAGGAGGATCGATGTGAGTTCAAGACCAGCCTGGGCTACAAAAGTGAGCTTAAGGCCAGCCTGAACTGCATAGCGAGACCCTGTCTCAAAAAGAAAAAAAAAAAAAAAGCAAAAAATAAAAAATAAAAAATAAAATAAAATACCCATCCTGCTACTTGTGAAATTAAACTATTGTTCTGTAGGAATCAACTATGACTGGAGGTATATACTCTTCATCCTTCTTTAAGGAATACTGCAAGGTATACATATCCTAGCGGAGCATGCTAATTTAACTGTCCGTATGAGCCACTTGATGTGCTGAGTGCTATTAAAGTTGTGCATAAATCACATGGTAGTTCATCATATTCAGATGTATCATGGAAACATCAATATAACGGAATTGTTGGAAAACAGCTTTTATGCTATAAGGAATCTTAATTTGTTGTTTTGGTGAGGCCTTGTCCTCATTACACAAGTTTATTTCGGTTATTTCAGTATTCATGTTTTATTTTATTTTGTTTTGTTTTTTGTTTTGTTGTAACCTACCTATAACAGGTGAGCACCCGGCTATCCTCTTCCCAGGGTCATTGTTCACTCTGACTACCTGGTGAAGCCACTTCTCCTCACTTGTACTTGCAACCATTTCTCCTTCTGACTCTAGGCAGAAGCCTTCTTTTGTGTCAGAACAGTATGTTCCTACTTAAAACCTACAGACTAACAAATTACACACACACTACATTTTCTCACAGTGTTTGGCCCATGAATTTATTATGCCTTTGGCCTCAATATTTCATTTCACAGATATGAGTCATAATCTTTGTTTCAGAATACTATTCTTTACACATCGATGTCTTCTTAGGCTCATGGTGGTCTGACCAGAGCATAGGCTTTTGGTGAGACAGACCTGAGTATTCAGACACAGTCCCATCTCCTACCCACCATGGTACTGACACAGATGAGTGACTTACTGATTTTGGAGCACAGATTTCCTGTCTGGGTCTATATTTTAAAATGATGTGGAAGATTTGTGATAGCATAATATACCTACCTAAATCCAGCACAAAGGTACTTAAGAAATAACTTCCATTGATAAATGCTTCTTTATAAAAACACATGGTATAATTCCTGTAAGTGTGTGTAACAATTTTAGTTTATAAATGTTCCTATGTAGTGATTGGGATCAAAATTTACCCCGTATGTAAGATGAGTGATATTGAAATATCTAACACTGCCATCCACCAGTAAAATGACTGCAAGTGTTGCCTGTATTTTTAGTCACTACTATAAGAAAGAATTATCCACTTATATTAAGTAACATTTACTTTAACACATATTTCTGCATTTTATCAAAACTTCCTGTTGTTCAAGCTTGAAGTTAAAATATAATTAGTTTCTTATCAGGGCTTCTAAAGAGTATTTCATATAGAAATTTTAGATTATTATAAATCTTACAAATCTCTAGAACTGTGTCATATAGTAATGCCCATTGAACTCTGGCTAATTTTAGTTCACTTTCAGCCTGAATTTTTTAAAGCTGAGTAAGGAGTTTCTTTATAGGAGTTAGTACTCCAGTAGAAAGAGCACTGGTTCTAGAATAGGAGTTGTAACTCTGTTCCTTGATGAAAAATTAACTGAAAGCGCCGGGCGTGGTGGCGCACGCTTGTAATCCCAGCACTCGGGAGGCTGAGGCAGGAGGATTGGTGCGAGTTCGAGACCAGCCTGGGCTACAAAAGTGAGCTCAGGACCAGCCTCAACTGCATAGCGAGACCCTGTCTCAAAAAGACAAAAAAAAAAAAAAAAAAAAAAAAAAAAAAAAAAAAAAAAAAAAAAAAAAA
>PVJA010018537.1:0-14795 GCA_004027025.1 Myocastor coypus | reverse complement strand
CACAGGAGCTCTCCCCATTCCTTGTGCTATTATTTTTATTATTTCAAAAAAACTTTACAAAATTATACTCAGCTCCAGCTTCTTCATCTGTTACATGAAAGTGACAGTAGCTATCTTCCCGGCTAAATTGTTGAGAGGACAGACATACAGTAATAAGCACAATACACCCCTGCTGCTGTTTGATGCTCTTTTATGATCCTTGTATCATCACCCATTTTACCACCTCTGCTTGACCCTTCCTCTTGCTTTTCTTCTTTAAAGAAAGAAGTTACTTTACTTTAGTTACTTTAGTTAAGTTACTTTAGTTAGGCTGAAATACTGTCTCAGATCTCTGTGTCACTCACACAGTGCTCCTTTCCCCATCTATCTTTGTAGTTACACACACACACACACACACACACACACACACACTCATTTTTCATTCACACACTCCAGATGCCTCCTGCACCCTTCTACCTAAGAACTGGGTGTGATGCCAGTGATGTTTAAATTAAAGCCTAATAAAACCTGGGCAATGATGGCTAAGAAGACAGGAATTTTCCTATCAAATATTTTAACAGAAACCACTTTGTTAAGAACCCAAATTATAAGCTTTGCATTTGTGATCCCAGAGGATCTTAGACAAGCATTGTTGTCAGGGTTCTTAAGACACCTCTGCTACCACCAAAACCAGCAAAGTCACCATCAGATACATCTCTGCAAGACTCTCCCAAGGTTTCACACACATGGTGATCAGAAAGATGATTTCTGCTTTTTATAAATGCTAAGCATGGTGGCATATACCTGTTATCCCGCACTCATAGTGCTGAAACAGAGAGCTCACCATTTCAAGGCCTGCCTGAACTACATAGCAAGACTTTGTTTCTAACAACATAGAGAAATGGAAGGAAGGAAAAGAGGGAGTAACACTTTGAAATTAACTAAGCAGACTTTTAAGATATAAACTTAAAATTTCATTTTCTAAACGGAGACATTTTCTTGTTTAGCATGTGAGATTTTCTATTTGTTACATTTGAAACAAAGGCACTTGTAACTGTTAAAAGTTACCATTATATTCTTATCATATTTGGTGAACACTATCATTCTTCCTTATTTTTCAGTGATAAATCTTGGACTGTGAGGAAATTGTTGCCTTCTCTCTTTTCAGTTATATTGTGCTTCTAGCTGACTCAGCCTCATCTGATGTCAACTGATTGACTTGCTCATCTCTGACTCAGAAAAATAGCTTATGAGAAAAAGAAACTTCAGCTGTGAAATGACTGAGGTATTCTTTTGAGAGGAATAAATAATTTAATTTTTGTTTTGTTTTAATATGAATTCAAATGCTGTCAAGTTATAAAAGCCTGGGTTTTTTTCTCTATAATATATTCCCTTGAGAATTTTCCCTAGATTGGTGACCTCATTTCTTTACTGGAGCAAAATATAATAGACTACATTATGCATCTTTTTATAGTCTCAATTCACTTTTGTGTGATTCAGATTTTCTCTTAAGCATATTTATAATATTTCTATTTTTAAAGTTCATTTATAATAGTATTTTTTCATATGTGTAATTTAACCATCCTAGAATTTTGAAGTCTTACTACATAGATTTTTAGATATAAACTATGAAACTATGAATAGAATTCATAATTGGTAAAGCTATAACAGGTCCTCTTAATGCATTATTAAGACCGTTATCTCTGCCACTGCTTAACATTTCTGGCAGCAATAATGCAGCCTTCAGAAAGAGTGTAGGATAAGGTAATGGCACTTCTAGTTGATTGGCTCAAAAGAGCTTAGTGCAGGGCATGGAGTCTGGTCTTTGTCATAGCAGCTCTTTCCTAAGTGCTCTACAAAGATGGCTGTCAGTTTTTACCACAAACCATGGTGCCAGAACCAAGAAGAGGATTAATGGAAATGAGACAACATGATTCATAGTTTTCAAAGATCACTTGGTCTGGTGCATGGAGATTGTTCCTTGAGTGTCATGGCCATCCTCAGTCTCATGAATGATATAGCCCTTCTTGAAATCAGAGACCCTGTGCTCACTTCCTTGAAGGACAACAAGCATAGGACAGTAAAGTGCCTTTTGTTCTTTCCTGTGGCATTTTGTTTTAATGTTTTGTTGAGAAGTATCTTTCAGAGTCTACGGCCATACCACCCTGCATGCACCCAATTTCATCTGATATCAGAAGCTAAGCATGGTCAGGCCTGGTTATACTTGGATGGGAAAAATATCTTTCAGAGAATTGAAGGGTTCTAGTCTCTTTTCCTTGCCTCTTGTCAAACCATCTCTTTTGTCAGTTTCATTTAAGAAGTTTCCATAAAACTATCTTAACATATATAAGTTTTTTTCCTTTTTTATTCTCACAACCATTCCCAACATAAGCACATTTAGCAAAACCTCATGCATGTAGTGGAAAAAATGTAAAACAAATACAAAATGTACATTCTATTTGAGAGAAGATAGATGGAAGGGAAAATACGTATTATGTCAAAGTAGTGGTGAAAACTATTCAGAAAACTGAAATAGGTTACGTGACAATATTATGGAACTATTTCACAGACAGCCCTATTAATAAAGTGACCTCTGAACAGAGACCCAAAGGACATGAAGGAGCCAACTGGATAGCAATAAGGGAAGGATGTCTGACCCAAAAACATTTCAGATACATAGGCCCTGGACTGGTCTTGCATGGCTTTTTCAAGAATGCAAATGTGGCATTCCTGCCACAGGAGAGCTGCAGGAGATGAGGTTAGCGTGGCCAGAGGGAGCCACGGCATGGAGATGCATGGACCAGTTGAAGGACTTTGGCTTTTCCTCTGCACATGATACTGGAGGGTTTTGGACATAAACAGTACACTGTGTTCATTTTTTCAAAAGCTCAATCTTGTTACTGTCTAGTCTGTATCCTGGTGAAGGTTAAGAGAAAAGGAAGAAGTATGGAAGCAGGAAGATGCACTCATTATATATGTCTTCTGGGAAAGATAAGGATGTCCTGCTTTCCCCAAGTGCCAGGCTTTTTGTGTAAGTGCAGCTGGCCTCCCCCGAGTGTTGTTGGGTCTGACTGTTCAAGATTTACAATTCTTTTTTTTTTTTTTAGAATTTTTTATTTTATTTTTGTTGTTTCAGAACTTTTGTTTGTTTATTTATTTTTATGGCCAGCTCAGCCTGCCCTAAGGGCAGGGCTGGCGCAGCATGTGCTGCCAGGGATTGAACTGTGGTCCCTACAGCTGCCTAAGCTTTCCTAAGCAGGCGCTTTAGACCACTGAGCCATCCTGCTGGGCCCCAAGATTTACAGTTCTAACTCAAGGCTAAAAAGAAGGCAGGAGCTGCGTTTCCCAAACTGATATCTTATATACATGTTTTCCAGGCAGTGATCTGAAGTTTTATCTGAACCAATCAAAATATTTAATAATATCTTTACCATTTGTCTAACTAAGGGCCATGGCAGCCTATTGAATATTAACTTCTTAAGTTTTCAGGAGTGCTGCTCGGAATACCTGAAGATCTCACACACAGACAGGCCTGTTTGCTCACTTCTTGATTTACAACCAGACAAAAACCACAAAAGTATTACAGTGTCCATGGTCCAGAAGAAAACATGGGAGCAGTCTTTTATTGTTACTTTAAACAACTAGTTTGGGCAGAAATTTATATAACTTCTTATGTTACTGTCAGTGTTCTAGAGCATGTTTACAGCTTCAAGAAAACAGTAGTAAAAATTAGAGCTAACACAAAACATGTGAATTTATGACTAAGCATGGAACCAGGTTATATGGTTTTAGATTATTTTTAAGAATGATACATACTTAGAAGAATATAAATTTTATTCTAGGGAAGGAAATACTGTAGATGGTTATTTTCCTCTACTAGCTTAATAAAATTAGATTTAGATAATCAGACATTTAATCAGTCTTCAAGTATTATTTTGATTTTAAAAAGCATAAAGAGTGATCAAGTATGGTGAATGTATAGTTTTTAATATATTAAAATAAAAAGTACATGGTCACTCATCCTGTTCAGTATACTTACATGCACTGAGCACACTTATCCCATCATTCTTGCCACCTTCTCAAGCTGTTTTAGAAATACCCCTTTGTGTCTTTATGAGGTATGATCAAAGCTACAATGAATGCCACTCTCAGTTACCATTCTTTGCACAGGCAGGCTCATAAAAGTGGTACAGTGTGTCTTCATCCACTTCGTTCACTGAATCAGCACCATGAGACTTCTGGTTCTCTCTGATGTCAAAGTGACCATCATAGAAGAACACTTTAACTTGACTTAGGACAGTGGTTCTCAACCTTTCTAATGCCGTGACCCCTGCAATACAGTTCCTCATGTTGCGGTGACCCCAAACCAAAAAATAATTTTGGTGGCTACTTCAAAACTGTAATTTTGCTACAGTTATGATTTGTAATGGCTTTAGGTGACCTCTGTGTTTTGGTCATTTGACCCCCACCGGGTCAGGACCCACGGGTTGAGAACCGCTGATTTAGGACATGGAGGCACCCAGAACTGCTCATGTGGTGATACACATGAAAAGGTGTCCTGCCAGGCATTGTGTCGCATGCCTGTAATCCCAGCACTCGGGAGGCTGAGGCAGGAGGATTGGTGTGAGTTGGAGACCAGCCTGGCTACAAAAGTGAGCTCAAGACCAGCTTGAACTGCATAGCGAGACCCTGTCTCTAAAAAAACAAAAAAAACAAAAACAACAACAAAAAAAGAAAAGGTGTCCTGAACTGCTTCAGGAAGTGTCAAGAGGAATAGAATGTGTATATTTGAAGTGAGGGTTTTTTTGAGTATTTCAAGGGGGATTACTAGCAATATCTTTTATTGTCAATCTTTAAAAATTTTAAGCATTTTTTGTCACACCTCATTTTTCAGCGTATAACCAACTTATTCTTAAAATACATAGAAAAGCGCCTATATTCACATTAATATTTTTAGGCCCATAGGTTTCAGGCCAAAAAAAAAAAAAAAAAAAAAAAATCCAATATTTTAAAATAACTAAGATCACAAATAACCTTTTGTGTATTTCTGAATAACTCTTTGTACTTGGTGAAAATTACTCACTTTTGACACAAAATTCCTTTTGAATTTCTTGAATGTTCTAGAGTCTATAGCTCTTTCTTCAGGAAACTTCTCATGACTGCCATAATACATTCTTAATACCTATGACACATAAAATTGATAGGTTATGCATGCTGCTTAGCATCAGTGGAAACTATCATTCTAAAAGCTGTGAAAGAGAAAATATACTATTATTTGGTTCTATAATCTAGTGAAAATTTGGGTCAAGCTAAAACAAATATTTGATTTCAGGGCTATGTCATTCAAGATTCTGAGCCTGTCACCTAAATGTTATATTGTGCTTTGTGTGTGCACACATCTTTCTGTTCTTTTGCTGAGAACATATTTTCAACTTTTATTACATCTCTAATTCTCTGCCTTTTGCAAAATTTGATATATAATCCAACTTTCAAAGTTAACATGTATGTTCTTACAGAGGTTCTCTTTATTTTCTTGTTTTTTACAGGCACACATCACATACACATCTTTGTGTACATGTGTATTTAAAATGTGGGTGGCATTGAAGCGCATATAACTTCATTATTTCGGAGCCCGGTAGGATGGCTCAGTGGTCTAAAGTGCCTGCTTAGGAAAGCTTAGGCAGCTTCAGGGACCATGGTTCGATCCCTGGCACCACATGCTGCGCCAGCCCTGCCCTCAGGGCAGGCTGAGCTGGCCATAAAAATAAATAAACAAACAAAAGCTCTGAAACAAGAAAAAAAATAAAATTAAGTTAAAAAAAAACTTCATTATTTCATTTAATAGTACATTCTCGAAACCATAACTTTTTTGAGACCAGTCCTCACTATGCTGCCCAAACATGGTTTCAAAACTTGGGCATGTTCTTGTCTCAGCTTCTCAAGTAGCTAGAAGTACAGCTGCATACCACCACACCCACCTGTCTATCATTATACTGTGGGAAGAGACAAAAGTAACATGCACAGAAATGTGGAAAGGGACATAATATTGTCTAGGAAACTATTTCTCTTTTTCTTTCTTTCTGTCTTTCTTTCTTTCTTTCTTGTTCTTTTTTTTTTTTTTTCAGTACTGGGGATTGAACTTGGGACCTTGCACCTGTCAGGCAGGTGCTTATGCTGCTGAGCTATCTCCCTAGCCCGAGGAGAATATTTTTCTAGAAGTAAAAAAACTACAACCTGGAGTCTTCAGGAAAAACTTGGAGCAGATGGGTTCTGCTGGACTTTGAAGAAAGGGAGTGATGTAATTGACTATGAGAATGAAGGGAGGAATGGCCAGTACAGTATTGTGTGAGGGCAGGAGTCCATGAACAGCAAGTACAGAAACAGTCAGTTTGGGCTTAGTGAGAACAGTTTGTTGTCTGTGTAGAATGGCCAGGTTAGGCTGTACTTATATTTTTACTTAAATTGTGCCTGTAAGAGGTGAGGAGAGGAAAGTTAAATGCCAGGAATCTGTTATAGTATTCCAGGCCCAGAATAATGAGTTTTGCAGCCAATTGAAAAGGGACACTATCATGTATTTTGTTTATTTTTTGTGGTGCTAAGAACTTAACCCAGGACCTTCTCACTGAGAAATACCCCTGCTATTTTCTTATCTTTCATTTTTAGACCTAATCTCGTGAAGTTGCCGGGGCTGGACTTGAACTTAGGATCCTCCTGGTTTAGTCTCTCAAAAAGCTGGGAATACAGGTGTATGCCACTGCTGATTTACTGTGTGTTTTGAGGGAGGCAAGTTGACTTTTGTGTAGCGAAAATCTAAATCATAAACTGACCCAGCAAGCACACTCTGAGGCACTGAACTGTCTCTATCACTCTTTCTGGGCCTCTTCATCCTTACATACAGTGAGTTGAGGGATATTTCTTCAGCAGTTTGTTGTTAGCAGTTTTTAGTATTTTGCAAATGCAGTATGTAGTACATCCATGACATGCGCATCCCATGTCCATAAACATTATGTAAGTTCCCTTGTCACACAGCTGAATGGTGTTACTACCCACTCCATTTAACATTTTCAGATTCATCAGTTCCTGTCCCAACATAAGGTAGTTGGTAGATTATCTTTGGCATTTTGTATTTTCCAACAGAAGAAACATGTTTCAATGGCAAGACTTCAGAGAATACTCACAGTAAGATTTTTAGATAAAAATCTTCTTGTAGGTAGAAGTGAAAGTAGATAAACTTTCATTTGATTTGAAAGCTATGTTCTGGTTGTGTTACTGAAGAAAGATAAATGTCATGCATCTTAAGAACCTGCCAGGAGATATGCCAACCTGTAGCTTCCCTGCTGTGAAAGCACCAACAGAGTTGCAGTGGTATACCAGCTGCATAAGCAGTCCAGCCTTCAGCCTGTATGAATGTGCAGGGCAAGAGATGATTGTCTTTGCTGGAAGTAGTTTTCAAAGAAACAACCACCTTCCCTTAACTGAAGTCAAGTTAAATGACTCCCAAGAGTATGCTGTATTCGTGATTCTGAACAAACTGGCTACACTATATACTGTGTATGTCAGAATAGTGGCTTTCCTGATTTCGTTTAGGTAGGATCCAGAACATGAGTGCATCTGGCATGGAATTCTGGCTTCCAAGTTTGTTTTACAACAACCATAAAAGTTGTAACTTCTCAGTAGTGACACATGTGACTGATAACATACCATCTTACAAATGTACTCCAGCTAGGCTTTAAAGCATTGTTAAATGTTTGGCAAATTTTAGGGATAATTCTTTCAGAAATAATTTGCTATGTGTTATACTCTACTATATGGTAATACTGGTGAGATATAATTTCACAAAAGGGTAAGTATGTTATGTATCTCTGTGAATGTTCAAGAACACTGTTGATATCTGAAGAAACCAGGGATGGGCAGTCTGGGCTGATTAAGCAAGCAAGAACTTGACTTATCTGAAGATGGCCTTGCACTCATTACCTGAGCTCAGCAGAGCAGGGCATCACTTGATCATGATGAACCAGCTGGGAATATTTAATGATTTTCTTATTTAAGAGATTTATGTTTTCAGTATTCCAACAATATGATACTTCTATTCTGGTTTGATGAACATATGGAATAGTCAACTAAACTTTAAAATGCTCTTTTAAAGTGGTACTTTGGTGCTGAAGCTTGCCTCTTAAGATTTGGTTCAGAATCTAGAACTTGAAGTGAGTGGAGCCATCATTACAGAGAGTAGGAGACACACAAGTCTTCTCTGAGGAGCACTTGGAGGAAGTATCTGCTACTCCAGGGTTGCTTCTATCTAGCTTTGCCCCTTTCTTAAATGGATGCTATTAAAGTTATCATTAGCTTCTCTATACCATAGTGTCCTGAACTGTAAATGGAGCTATTTAAGCTTTTTCTCCTAGAGGTTCTGCTACTTTACACAGAGTAATCATTAGTATTTTGATCAGGTTACTGGACTAGCTTTAAGGCTTTTTTTCCATTTGTACTTTTTCTGCTGAGATTTCTTACCATAACAGGATCAGAAAAGAACTACCGCTATACAGGTTAGAATGGATTGGAGTCTGGCTGCGAGATTTTAATGAAGGTAGATGAGAAACTGGAATTAGGATGCTATGAAAAAATAAAAGCCAAAATTACTAATGTTGGACCAATTATTAATATTTGGTCTTGATGTTTTAATGAGTTTTGGGCTTACAAACAGCCTACCCTCTGTGGAATTTATGAATTTTATTATGGTTATGAATTTTTTTATTTATTTCATACAGGATCTCACTACGTAGCTCAGACTTGTAGCAATCCTCCTGTTTTCTGCCTCCCCACCATGGGCTTACAGGCGTGCACTGCCACACCCAGTCTATGTCACTTGCTCAGTGCATCCAGGGGTAGGGGTGGCACAGCATGTGGTACTGGGCATGGAACCCCTGTCCCTGTGCTTGCCTAGGCAGATGCTTAATCTGTTGAGCTATCTCATTAGCCTAAGATTATGCCCTTATTATTACTAGACAGTTCCCAGGTAGGTAAGCCAATGACTGGAGTACTGAAATAACAACGTTTGAATATAGGTTTTTATAATGCAAATAGGCTAGCTCAGAAATTGAACTTCCTGGGCTGCAGCCTGAACTCAATCATTTGACAAATCCCTTCTCTCTGAACCTCAGCTTCCTTATCTTTAAAACAAAGGGGCTGAAACAAGATAAACTTTAAGCTATCTGTACCACTCCTCTGCATGCCCATAAATCCTTACTGGTGAGGAGCCAGCTGGCATGTCTCCTGCATGCCAGATAAATGGCTGCCTGGGCATGCCTTCAGGCCAGCTGCCTGATGCTCTTCAAATCAAAGGTCCAAGCTTAGATGCTAGAGAAACTGAAGAAGAATGAAGATGCCTAGTGGACAAGGAGAAAGGGCACTGAAGAGGGAGAATGACAGGGATGAAGTTAGTTATAATAATGTAAGGTTCTTCTGCTGTTTATGAATATCATTGAACTGTAGTCTAGTGATAGGTTTAGCCATACAGAACCTTTTACTGCATGCTTCACTTAAAGCTGGTCACTCTGGAGACCTTAATTCAGAATGTTGAATCTCTTTTGGAGCATTTGGGTTTTGTTCCATAGATGATCTAAGTCCTTTCTGTGAGCCAGTTAGTATATGTGGCATTCACTTAGCTAAATACTGGTAGGGGAAGTATGAAGGATATACATGAAAATTGATCATTATTATTTATCCCATAGACTAGGTAGTGGCATCTCTTTAAAATATTCATGGTTTATTTGCCATGTCTCAGATTTTTTTATAGGAGCTAGAAATAGAAATCTGAGAGGTTCCTGCTATAGTCAGGCACAGATATACATATCAGCAGATACACATTCATAAACACAAATGAGTATGTGTATGTGTGTGCGTGTGTATGTATGTGTGTGTATTTGTAGAAATGTGTGTCAACAATTCATACATTAAGTATTTATTTGCTCTTAAAAGCTCAAAAAGAATACTTGAACCTATGGAATAAATAAAGGAAGTCTGAATTTATGTCTCTACATAAGTAGGTTTGTGAATTTTTATGTTAGGGAAGGAGGTAAAGAAAGAAAGGAAAAGATAGAAGAAGAAAAGACAAGGAAAGGGGAAAAAGACAGCAGTCTGAGAAGAAACAACAGCAATTAGTAGTTTTAACCTGAGCTCCTATCACACCAGTAGCAGACACAGCATTATTTGTTCCGCCAGCTGACATAGCATTAAAGTTCACTGATTTACTCTAATCAAAAAGAAAAGAATAACTTCATTTTTAAAATACAAATATATCCAGACATTAGAAGGAGTGGCACTTAGGTAGCCCAATAACTACAATCAAGATAAGTTGCTGAAAGTCCTTCCAAAGCAGAAAATAATTTCAAATCATCGAGAATTTTTTTGTTTGCCCACCAGAAACTCATTCCAAGAAGTACCAGCCTGTCTCATTTCAAAATGCTTCCCTTACCAAGGAAGCGGAAGCGGTCATATTCTTTCCCACCAGACCATGGGTGAATTATAATTATCCTACATCTTGAGAGACAGAGAAGCAGCAAACATCTGCTGTAGTGAATCAGAAACCGACGAACAAAACTATACCAAACTGTGAATCATACCTGGACTCAGATTAAAGAATCTGTGTTGTTTACCTTTTTCTTTATTTTCTTTACAGTTTAAAATAAGGATTCATTACCTCTGGCACCATGATCTGAGGGGGAAATACATGGATGTCATTTGCTGACTCCTGTTTTAACATAGAAACATTACTGCTTTAAAGCAGATGGTCAGTAATAGTTAATAATGGCTTTTCTGTTTGGCTGTTATCCCTTCCTAGTTTTCTTTAAAAGAATGGTAGAATTAAGAAACTTATGAAATCTACAATCTGAGAAATTAGGTCCTTCTGCCTTAATTTCAATAATAAGCAAGTAGTATTTAAAATTCTTTCTGAGAAAAACCAGGTTCACAATTGCTGTTACCATGATTTTATATACCATGATACATAGGGAAAGAGAAGTGGTACAATACAACAAGCCTAAATTTTAGCTGTGAGTCTGTTCCTTTACATCTTTTTTTTTTTCTTTATATATTATTAGAGAGCAGAAAGACAGACTCGAATTATGGATTCAGCTCAATATGCAGAATTCTCTGAAAGTCGACAATTAAGTTTCTGTAAGTAACTGCTTAATGCTATGTATAAAGAGATTATGTCTCACAGATGTAATAAGCTGTGTATTCTCTTTAGGAATCAGTGCATTTAATGTATACATAGTTACAACTGTAGAGCATGAAAAAATTTTTCCATATTCTGTTGTTCTGTGATTAATAGTTGTAAAAGGGTTTTAAATGATACTGGTAATATATGGAGAGTCATATTAATTACTTAGATGACCTTGAATCAGAAAAGTTTCCTTATTTAATATTCATTTAGTTTCTTGGTCATGTTTGTACTAGTACTGCTGACTATACATAACCTACAGTGGTCTCTGTTAGTATAGTCATGACATTGAAAAGCCCCAATATTAATTATAATGCCAAATTTTCTTTTCTGAGCACTCATTTCAATAGCCTTTTCATTTTCTGTCTTTAACCTCCTGTTGTGGCTTCTGTTACCCAAATTCACTAGACCATGATCTCATGACACTGAGAGCTTAACAACAGAATTACTGAATACCAGCTTCTTAAAGGATGCAAAGATTTGTGGTGGTGAGCTAGATTGTGAAGCAAAATATCCTTACAGCAACAGTTCAGCAATGACTAAGGTACTTAGGGTAAAGGTCAAAGAGAAAGTGAATGAAAAGTCCAGTTAACAATATGATCAAGTAGCATATGACCCTGGTCTGAGGGATTATAGAAACAATGATGTCTTCAAATGAAAAGCTATTGTGTGGTCATACTAGCAGCATATTTAATACAGAAAATGAAAATGAGAGCCAGATTTCTAGATTATAAAGCACAAATAAATGACACATATCAAATAGTGCCCCATGTAAATGACAGTAAAATATAGCCAAACATGTTTTGGAAGACTTTCCCTACCAAATATATTTTCCAATTGGCCTAACAGTTTGGCATCAGACATCTGTGAAGCATTAAGTAAATGACACTTCAGATCATGGCAATTTCAGCAAATGAGAGGTTTTGTATTGTAATTTATAGGTTTAAAAATTGCATTCAAGTCTTGTAAATATAAATTGCTAGCTTATAAAGTAACATTTAGTGCAGTTGAACTATTTTTAAATCATATTTTAAGTTTAATTCACTTAAAGGACCAGAAGTTCTATTTCACATTAAAGGTAATAATAGTCTTAAGTCTCCTAATATACTCTTTATTTGAAAGTTAAACTTTATTTTTGTTTTTAACACAATAAGCTAGAGTAGAGTAGAAATTAACATCTTCCTTTTTTGTAAAATAATCACAGAATGAATAGTGTATTACACTTTCTTTTCTAGAAAGAGAATTAATCATTTCTGTTGTATTCATAGGGATCTTCTTAGGAAACCTTAGTGGAAGAGTCAGTTTTATCCTATACCAAAGTCAAGGTGCTTACTTAGTCCAGGTGGGTTGGCAAGCCCAAGAACCATTCTTACATTTGTCAGGCTGCAGGACTGTCTTCATTTTCTCCTTCCCATAAATTAACAGGGAATAGGGACCATGGTCCTGCCATGTCTGTCTTCATAAGGTTTGTTTGCTTTTGAGACCGAATCTTGTTATGAAGTTCAGACTGGCCTTGAACTCACCATGTAACCCAGGTTGGCCTCAAACTTGCTGCAGTCTTCCTGCCTCAGCCTCCAACTGCTAGTATTACAGGTATGCACCACCATATTTGGCATCTTCCCAAGTTTTTATCAGGGTAGTCACTGTGATTCCCAGTACATTTGTAAATTCTGAGTTTTGCCACTTTAAGAACGGAATATAAGCTGTAGCATCAAGACACAGGTCAGATTGCAGTCATTTGTTTTTCTATGTGCATAAGTTAGTTATTTCAGTTTAATACTGATATTGATGTGTAAAACTTCCTTTCACTGTGGTGTATCTGGTAGTGATACTTGATAAGAAAGTTTGTGAGATTTAATTTTCAATTTCCATATGAAATCATTATGTAGAGTTCTGTGTACAGAGCAAGCTAAAAACTCAGTTTTAGAATCCTGTTGAACTGTTGCCCTTTGTGGAGAATTCTATTTAAATGGTTAGTTTCCAGGTGACCCATTCTCCTGATACTTTAGCAAGAGGAATGAGGAGGAAAGATCTTGCTTCTTCCATAGACAAAGTGTCATGCCCTGGAAAGGACCAATTCTGAAGTCACCCTTTTTCCCGGTGACAGAGAAGGAACTAACTTACAGTATTCACTGATCAATAGAAAAGCAGCAATCCAAAGTATTTAAGGGACCCCATCCATCTTTTTATATATATTTGTGGGCGCTATATCTTCTCTTAATGAATTTTTTTATCTAATCCCTTATTTCTTCTAGAAACCCTTCTTTTGAGTCTGCTGATAGCAGTTATTATTTTGTGACGGTACAGCAATGACTATGGTCCTTGGCACTGCATCTTTTACAATCTAACAAGGAAGCTGCTAATGCTCTTTATGTACATAGATCTGACCCAGTACTAACAGTGATCCACTTATTTCACCATTAAAATAAATTTTTAAGAGTATGATTGCTAATCATTTTTTCTGTGTTCCTAGTGATTTGTCAGAGGGAAGAGTAAGATACATTTTATTGATCTTACTAAATTGTTGCCCGTTAACTTCAACTTCAGAGGTATTCCACAGATGTTACACAAGTGTTTGTGAGCTACTCCAGCTTACGAGTTAGATGGAATGTTGTATGTCATATTGGGAAGATTAATTACTTTAGGGAGATAGCTTTAAGGGGGATTACCATAATTCTACCACATTTGACAGCTTTGGATGTGTATTTCTGTAGCAAGGCTTCATGTCTTTTGTGATTTATTTGAAAGAAAACTCTTCTATGTATGGTATCCATGAAGAGGCTGTAAGTATTGAAACATCAATCTTGGAGTTATAGTAATGTGTTTTATAGACCAGTGGGAACAAATGAATCAAAGGAATAATCAGTGATTTTTTTTAAAGATTACATTGTAGATTTGACAAAATCTTAACTATCAATCTTTTCCTTCTAGGCAACTAGTTAAATATCACTTCTCTAAGAAGAGACCGGTGTCCCACTGACTACTCAGCCCTGTGGTTATTTAGAGATATTTAATTGAACGTTCCCTGTGTTGCTGATTCAGTATATGTATGCTCACAAAGAACTATGATTTGTCTTGAGATATTATATGAGCACACACTAAAGATATGTGATGATTTCCATGAACAGCTAGAGTGGGGAAGTATATCTTGGGCAAAATGGTCAGCATTCATATGAATGAAGGAGTGGTCGAGAGCATCCCATAGAAGGAAGAGAATAATATGTACATTTTTAAAAAGTATTAGACAAAGTACATTCTATGGTCTCAAATTTAATCCTGAGGGGATTTGACCCTGGAAGATACAAAAAAAAAAAAAAAATGAATGTTTTGTTATACAGGTCTTGCTTCGACTTGCCCTTGACCACCCAGCAAGAAAAAAAAAAAAAAAATCCTTATTTACAATGCATGGAACGCAGAGCTAGATTGGTGAGATGAGCTTTAGGAGGCTTAGATTCAATAGCCTCCAACGTCACAAGCTTCACTGGTGGCACACTGCAGTTGCAAAACCTTTGATTGTATATGTATCTGCTTCCTCTTAGTCCAAAGGGAAGTATATTCTTTCCTGTTTTTTTTTTCTTTCTTTCTTTCTTTCTTT